>JAAGKR010009505.1:0-26435 GCA_011419295.1 Clarias macrocephalus | reverse complement strand
CACACACTATATTGCGCAATCGCTAAGCCTTGATATAATCATTAAAACACAGTGATGCAAAAAAACCCTAAAACTGCTCTGAGCTTTAAGGGTTTTAATTAAAGGAGGTATGGGCAATGAAAGTGTATATACTCTTACATGTCCCTCTCCTTTTTCTACCCTCTCTCCAGCATGAGTGCAAAAATTGGATCCATGATCCCCATTGGACTGATTTACATTTTGTTCTAGGGCCCTAGCTACAGACAATAACTGCGCATAAAAGAGTCACAACTTGGATAAACTGATGTGATCTTGTTTCAGTATTGTACCAAAGTACACCTTCAGATTCTAAAGACCTGAACTCATAAATAAATGGTTTTAAAAACGTCTCCATCTTTGGCTTTGTTAGCCCAAACCAGAGAGCTGGCTCCAACATGAAGTTTTTTTTTTTTTTTTTTCATGAATAGCTCTCTCATTAATGGTGCACTGAATCGGCCACATATATTTTTTAAGAGATTCCTAATTTCTTTGGCCATTGAGGAGTAGAGGAAATAGCTACCTCTAATCAGATGTTCTGAAATGTTGCACTCTGCATCACATATAGGGCAGATCACATTTTCAACTGTTAGTACGCCAAGGTGTGCACCACACATAAAACCTGGTTCTCTATCCCAGTTTGGGATACAAATGGGAACAGTAATGATGTACTTGCCAGCTAGTGGTGTCAAAAGTATGATTAAATAGATTGTTTTAAGAGAGTAAGCTATTGTCTGGGAGAAACATTTTAAGTAAAGTCATTAAGTCCTGACATCCTGACTTTGTCACGTGGTGCCACAGTACATAACCCAGAAGCGCTGTCAAACTCTCTCCTTCGGTGAGTTTGGTTACAGGGTTCAGAGGTTGCTCATCATTCAGGATGGAATGAGTAGCTCGGACAGGTCCATTTACAGGAAGCTATGATACAAAAGAAAGAATTGGCCATAAAAGCATTTCTCAGGAAAAGGTCTTGTAAAGCATGTTTTACAAATGTAGCTTTTATATCTTTTGCTTAAAGCAAGAGTAATCACAAAATCAAAAGAACAGAGTAACCGAGTTTCTGTAACAGCATGGTAGCTAGCCCTATATAGGCCATGGCTACTGTAATGTATTACTGTAGTGCACATTAGGAATGCAACTAATGCTTATTTTGATAGATGATTAATCTATTGATTATTGAAACAATTAATTGGATAATCCGATTGTAGATTGCACAATTACGCACTGGTGGTTATTAATCCATCAGCTTTTAAATTTGACATGAGGTTGTTATTAATACTTCAATCAAAAATACAGTGGAACCTCAGTTCACAAAAGCCCTGGGGTGTGACCAAATCGGTTTAAAACCAAAACAATTGCCTACAATTTGTCTCTGTTTACGAACCCAACTCAGAACTCGACCCAGAACCCGCCAGCCCAAGCTGCTGCTATCAGCTAAACAAAAGTATCAGTTTTGCTTAGTCTACAGTCGCGGATTGCACAATTTTCTGCAAAGTGAAGTGACGTCCAAGCCTTTGCTGAGAAGTATCATCAAAAACCAAATTTTGGGGAATAGTGTGCTACACCATATGAACGATAACGTGGCGTCTTTCTTGTGCAGTGCAGTTGCACAAGTGTGTAGAGCAGAAAAAGCTAATCTCTATGGATAGATTTTTTGTGAAACCAGCGGCCACGAAACAAAAAAAAGAGAGAAAACCCCTGAAGAAAAATTACCCAGTGTTATTATGGAAGGGGATTCCCCTTCCTAACACTAACCTCCTTCCTACCCTTCATCTCCTTCATTCCTTCACGTCAGCGAGTCTCACTAATAAAGGTGTGGTAACAGTACATGGACATGTATTGATATTTAGTGCTATAATTTTGTGTAATGAAGGCTTGTTCTTACTTTTGTTTATCACAAAATCTAAAACAAATACATCAAAAGTTAAATATAGTTCATAGTGACTGAGAATGAATGAATTTTATTTATATGCATTCCTATATATAATAATAATAATAATAATAATATTCCGCCTACGACCATATCGGGTTATGACCAGAACAAGTTTGTGAACCAAGGTCCCTCTGTACATCATTTATTCAACTCAAACTTGCTGCTCATTAGACTATTATTAATACATAAGTTAAATAAACACATTCATATGGGTACTTTTACCTTATACACATGTATATGGTATACTGCATGTCTCTAACAGTGCTGACAAAGAAGGAAAAAACCTGACTGATTTTGAACTGTATGTGCCACATTAAGCAAGTCATGAGCAACATTAGAGAGGGTGAAGGACTGTTTAATTTCTAGACTTGAAGAGATGGCCTGAGTCTGAGTCTGAGAAACTGAGTCAACCAACAAAAACTACAGACAGACATGAACAGTGACTTCTGGTGGAGGTTCCTAACAATCTCTATCATAATCAAGTATGCATCTTGTCTCAGTTGTATGCGCAGTGTAAAATCTCATATACAAATATGTCAAATTGGCAAGTAATAAAATATGTATATAAAAATAAAGTTGTTTAACAATGTATGAACAGAAATAGTAAGTGAAATATCACTTTCCAAAAAAAAAAACATTTTGTAGGTAACATATTACTGCAGTCGTCCTTAACATCCCTTAATGAAAATGCCAAACAGCCTTAACTTTTGACACAATTTGAATGATTACATGCTAAAACACAATCATTTTCCATTTATTAAAGAGAAATTTAGTTATGGCTTAAGTCAATAAAAAATCTGTATGCTCTTTTCAAGAGCCAGCAAGAGCGTGAGAGCACATTTTTACTGATTTCACATTTGTATTTCATTAACATCATACTCTTTGATGAGGTGATCTAGTTCCCATCAAGCAGCACATCATAAGATCCCTTGTCATGTTGATGCTTGGGTTGTTTGGGGCCTGAAATGGCAGAAAAAAAAAAACTTCAATATCATCTTACTGTAATTAATACCGTAGTTACTGTAATACCTTTCTCTCCAAGAAAATAAATTGCAAAATGAGCTTTACCCTAAAGTAATAAGTACAGATAGGACCAGAAGTATTCAGACAGTAACAATTAAGGGCTTGGTCGAAAAAAAAAAAAAAAAATGAATGAACCGTGTAGGCATTACAGACATTTACGTACATAGACAACTATTTTTGGTGGCGCAAAAATATTGGGACAGCTTGCTCCTCAGCTGTTCCATGGCCAGGTGTGTATTTCCTCTTGAGTTCATTAACAAGTCAGCAGATAAAAGGTCTGGGGTTTAATTGTTGTATTTGGATCCTGTTGCTGTCAACTGTGAAGTCTAAAGACCTGTTACGGCAGGGGAACAAACATCATTAGGCTAAAAAACTAGAACGAATCCATCAGAGAGATAATAAAAACATTAGGTGTGGGCAAATTCACTATTTGGTGGTCTTAAAAAGACAAAAGGGACTGGTGAGCTCAGGAACAACATTCTGGAAGACCATGGAAAACAACTGTGATGGATTACAGAAGAATCCTCCTCTTCTGAAGAAAAACCCCTTTAGAACAGCTGTCAAGAATAAGAACACCTTCTCGGATGTAGGGGGATCTGTGTCAGTGACAACGATGAACAAAAGCCTAAACCAGAGTGAAAACAGTGGTTTTCTCACAGGATGCCCAAAAATAGGAAGGCCAAGCCCCAAAATTAAAGGTATTGTGTTTAAAGCTATTACACTTCAAGCACAATTTTTCACTCCAAATCCATTGTTGTGGTGTCCAGAGCCAAAATTATGTCACTGTCCAAAAACTTGTCAATAACATCATACAGACCAGCTTGATGACAAAATCCCTGACACATTGTATGTATGGTGTATATAAATACCTGTTGATAAATTTCAGTCAGTCAGAGGCTGCATGCGCCTGTAAAAGTGTGCAAAATAATATGTTTTTGTTCATACATTCAAATTACATTCACTAATAGTATAAAACACGTAACAGGGAACTTATCAGAATTAACTCAGCCAAATGTTAAAGACTTTATGACAAAAGATTGTCACGGGGTACCGTACAACCACTACGTGGACTGCGCAGCTCCGCGCACCAAGCGGAAAAAGTTCAAGTTCACGGCCACCGGCAAGCAACAGGAAAAGGGGGCGGGGGCATGTAATCAGACACAGCCGGCGTCCTATTTCCACTCACCGGCTGGAGGAGTACGGGGGAATATAAAAAGAGACCGGAAAACCAGCACGGTGAGTGGGTTGTTGCGAGAGTCTGACTTTATGGGCGTCTTTTTTCTGTACAGATTCCGAGAGTGCTGGGGAATCCTCGCCCCGGAAAAATACTCTGCGGCGGACTTCCTTCCGCAGCGCGGCAGTCACCTCCGCCTCTCCTCCCTGCTCTTCCAGCGGCTCCCTCGGCTCGTCTCAGCGGACTTGCTGCTGCCGGTGCACCTCCTCTGAGGACGACTCGCCCCGAGCCAGGCGTCACTGACGCACTACACAGCGCACCCAACCACCCCATCTAAGTATGCATGTCTGCTTAGGCAGGAGTGAATCAACAAAACATTAATAAATCACTGAAGTGTGTTCACCCCGGCAACCTGTTGTCTGTGTCTCTGTACCTGAGTCCGTGAGAAAACGCTACATAGCTTTACAAGATATTTAAAACATGTTAGATTCAGATACAGTACCAGTCAAAAGTTATGACACACTTTCACATTCAGTTAAATGTGTACAAACATTTGACTGGTTCTGTACATCATGTAGATATTTTAGAAAGCTTGTCATGTTAGCGAATGTCAGTCAGATACAGTAAGTACCCACTTGTGGCATCCAACACACAACACAGGAATAGCGCCTATGCTAATGACTACCGAGAGTCTGCGGTGGACAATATTACCTGTAACTAACGTTAACTTACGACACTCGGATACAGAGCGACAGACCCGCACGGTGGTGATTATCACTGGATTCAAAGGCGAAGCACTAAAACACGAGAACATTTACCCCAACGTTATACAAACACCAGATCATCTCTGCTCTTTCTTCCCACCTGACAAACCACCGGCGAAGTTGAGGCTGCCGTGTCGCTCAGCATTTTGTCGGACTTTAAGCTAACAACATCTTTGACTCGGTTAGTGCGCTAACAGGTGGCCGGGTTAAGAGGAGCGGACGTGCTGGAGAGATTCTCGTCCAATGAGAGAGAAGATTCGCACGTTCACACGGACACATGCAAATGATTGGTTGAAAAAGAAAAACTTGAGCGCGTTGAAATGGAAATAGGAAAAGTTTTTTTTTTTTTTTAATTTACGTTGTTAAAATTGTCATTTAGTAAAATATCAAAATTGCCAAAAATTAACCCTGACTGACTTACTTACGTTTATTTGACCTGTATTGTGCATTTTGTAGTCTCTCATGTGGCAGTTTTGCTAATCATACTTTGACGAGGGGAAAGAGACACAAGGCTGCCACTACAGAATGGGTCAAATATAGAAGGGGACATTAGTGTCACGCTTTATAATTTTAATTAGCAGGGTATAAGTTCTTAACAGATTTATATAGTTAGACAGCCTTCCTCGGTCCTAACCATGTCCTGAATCAAATCAAGATGTCCGTCACTCTCCTCTATTACAACACACAAACTGAATGCAATTAAGCACCAATAAGTTAAAATCAGCACCAATAAGTTAACATAACTTTAGCGTTAACGTGACTTCAATTACTTAAAGATACTTTAAACACTTGTTAACTATAGAAGCTTTTAATTTTGGCAGCTCATGTGCAAGGAATTTAACTAATGTTCATCTGTCAAATTTCATTACACCAACTTTGCTACTAGAAATGTATTCATTAAAAATAAGGGCAAAACATCTTACCTTGAGGTCTTTACTTGAAATGTAGGCAATCCAACAAGCTCCTGTGGGCACTGTCCATGTGATGTAGGCGGAAGTGGAAGTTAATTAAAATCAGAGTCTTTTGAGTTAAATCCATCCTTTTTTTGTGACTTTTTCACTTAATTTCTACTCAATATATTTTGTCAAATAATTTTCAACAAAAATTGAGTAAAATAAATTAAATGTTTATTCAAATTTGCTGAATTAAGCTTAATGTTGTTTAAAACTGCCTGCACTCTTTTTATTTGTGTAAATGTTAATCATATTTTTTTTATTAAATATTACTTCACCCCAATCTCAGTTTTTACAGTGCATGTGTTGTGGAAGAGGACTCCCACAGCCCAATCTGAGAGGTTGCCTTGTCACTTCATTCAGTACAATGGTGAGTAGAAACTTAATTCATTTTTATTATTTTACATGTAATATTAAATATGATTTGATGTTATCTAACTAGTTATTGTATTATATTCCTATGCACTGTTAAAGGTAATGTTATTATCCTAACTGTCTGCCTGTTTTCTAAAATTAACCTATAATTAAATTAGCTGCTATACCTTTAGCATGCTAGCTAGGTTAACCTGAGGTAACCAACTCTACACAGTGTGAGAGGTGTTAAGAATGTAATAGAATTTTCAGCTGTAAACTTTCAGTGTTTGTTTCTGTAGTCGACCGTAAGCCCTTAATAGAGACGAGACAGAAGATCGAGAGGGGGTCTTTGTCTCTCTCCAGGGTACCTCTTTTTGCCTCAGAACTTTTTTCCTTTTACTAAAAAGTTGTCTTTTATTTTTTTTATTTGTGTGTTCATCTGTAATATTTTTAATATTTAAGTAGTATTTGTTTTTAGCAGGAAGAACTTCTCTACACCATGTACACCTGTACACCTGTCCAGAATAGTAACACCATTATCAAATTTGCAGATGATACAACAATAATAGGGCTTATCTTTGGGGGGAATGAGTCTGCCTACAGGTATCAGGTGGAATGGCTAACAGCCTGGTGTGGAGAAAATAATCTGCTCCTCAACACCTCCAATCCAATTTCCAATTTCCTCCTCATCATAGATTTTAGGAGGAAAAAAAAGGATATTTCACTACTGTTCATCAGTGGGGACTGTGTGGAGAGGGGTTCTGTACTTCTTGGGAGTACATGTTAAGGAGGATCTGAGCTGGGGTGTAAACACCTCAAAGATGCTGAAAAAGACCCAGCAGAGACTGCACTTCCTGAGATTGCTGGTGTCTTTTTATCGATGCTCCATTGAGGGCATACTGACATACTGCATATGTGTGTGGTACAGCAGCTGCACTGTGGCCCAGAAAAATGGCACTGCAGAGGGTCATCACAACTGCCCAGAAGATCATCGGCTGCCCTCTCAGCAACATGGAAAACTTACACAGTTCCCGCTGCCTCAAACTAGCCAATAAAATTGTAAAGCACAATTCACACTCAGGACATCAACTATTTGATCTACTGCCGTTGGGCAGACGGTATAGAACATTAAAATACGAGAACCAGTAGATGTAAAAACAGGTTTTTTCCTATTGCAATAACTGGATGCTGCTATAAAAAAGTGCAAATAGTGTGCAATAAGAATAAATTATTTATGCATTATCTGCAATTAATGCAATTTATGTAATTAATGCAAAAAAAAATTATCACTGTGGATCGTGCAATAACGGAATGTATGCTTTGTGCGAGTGTGAGTAAGTGAGTGATTTCAAGTTTTTTTCTCTTTTTCATTGCGGTATGACACTTAATTCTGTTGTACAGTGGAACCTTGGATTGCGAGTAATGTGGTTTACGAGTGTTCCGCAAGACGAGCAAAGATTTTTAATAAATTTTGAATTGGAAACAGAGCAAAAATCTTAGTTTACGAGTGCCGAGTATCATGCATCACGTATGCGCCTCTTATTTTGACACCGAGTGGCAAGTGATCACAACTGAGCCAATGATTTTTTCTTGCGGTGCAGAATTATGGGTAATCGTCTCCCCTGCTAGGTCTTAGTGCTCGTCTCTTACTGGTATAATCAACCTCTCCCTCTCCCTCCTACAGTATGTGTGTGTGCGCGCGTGTAATTTGACACTGTGCCCCACACACACCGACGCGCACACACACACACTTTCTCTCTCTCTCTCCCTCGTCTTTACTCATCGTCCTATGTGTGTGCACACTCGTAATTTGTGTGCATACTCTCTTGGCTTCACACACACGCTTTATTTACACAGAAAACTCCGCTCTGGTGCGATTCTTTTCAAAGATAAGGTGCTAGTTCATTTGTTTGTTTCTTTTTTTAGTTTACAGCAGTGATTCCGTTAGTATGCGCTCATGCGAGTGTCATTAGAGAGATCTATTTTTTTCCCATTAAAACAGTGTTTCTGTTGTGTGTGTTTGTTGTGAAACTTAAAAAGTGAGGTGGGGGGAGGGAGGAGGAGTAGAACAAATAATTTGAGTTTTCATTATTTCTTATGGGAAAATTCATTTTGGTTTACAAGTATTTTGGAATACGAGCCCGCTTCAGGAACGAATTATGCTCGTAATCCAAGGTTCCACTGTACTTGTTGCAATGAAAATAAGGACTATTCTATTTTATACTATACTCCAGTGAAGCCAAAAAAACTAAACATGGACTCCATTAAAGAAAACTGCTCCATGGGTATGGAAAACTGTGCTGCCAATAAAGTGAGTAGTCACTTTAAAATATTCCTGGTTTTGTGTTGCACTAGGCTTTGTTTGTACTACATCTTAACTTTTGCCCTAATGTGTTTTTATATATTCATGGGACATATTATGAATGGATTTCAGGGACTTATAATTTTATTTAATTTTATTTATCAAAGTTTACTGTGAATCAAAAGATGGTAGGGGAGATAGAGAGGCTGTAAAAAGAGATAAAAAATCTAGAGGAAGGAAATATAAGAAGAGCTACAAATTCAAAGCAGAGAGGGAACTAAAAGAATGAAAAGGTGAGTGTTGAAGGAAAAATTACTAGCATCATAAAATAGACACTAGCAGGATGGTTCCTGTTATGAATTAGACGTAGAATGAAGGCTGTTGTTGAACACATAATCACGACTTGGCCAAACTCTTTTTTTTTTTCCTTTACTCGGTCTGACGATAGCTTTTGCTATTCTCTTGCCACTATTAGAAACACACGTGGCAATGTTTAAAGTCACTCAAATTTGGCTGGGTGTTTAATACCCTTTTTGTTTTTTTGGAGTGTAATGAACTTAGATATTATATTGCTGTTTTAGTTAGTTAAAACTTTATGTATTCATTTGTTAACATGACAATTGTTTTCTTCTGTTATTATCATTTGTCACCCAGCCTGGTTTAGTGGCTATTTCTGCAAGCCACTATAACTGGCACCTAGATTCAAGATTCAATATTCAAAGTACTTTATTAATCCCAAAGGAATATTACCTATTTATTATATTCAACATAAAGTACCTAGTAAACATTTTTGTTTCTCTCTGCTTTTTGACAGAGATGCATAATCTTGTGCATGATTTGAAAAGCGTTGTGGGAAACTTGAAGAAGCAACCTGTGCAGGTCAGAGAGTGTACTTCAGATCCTTCTCCTGAGGACACCACCAGCCAAGAGATTGCAAGCAGATATGCTCTCAGAAGAATTAAAATATTTAAATGAAGTAACTAAATAAAAATGGTATTGTAGATAAAAATAGATTAAATAGATAAAAACGATTAAAAGCCATTGATTGCTCTTATCTAAATCCCTTGTTTGTTTAATATTAGGACCCGGACTTCATTGCCATTGAAAATTAGTTGAGTATTAAAAAAAAAAATCTCTTTATAGTAGAATCGATAAGACGGACTATAACAAATTCACACATTAATTTCTCATGGTAGTATTTGGCTGTGAATTATTGGCAACAAATAACAATAATTTTCACTTTAAATACTTTCTTGCAGGTACAGTGGAGCTATAAGCATTGTATTTTTTCTGCAGACAAAAGGGGTCAGTTGTTAAAACATTATTGCCTAAAACATGGAGCCTTCACTTGGCAACAGCCCACACCATGTCTTAATAATAATAATAATTGTTAATAATTATAATTACTTGTGCACTTTCAAATCTTTTAATGCACTAAAAGTACACTTATCTGTCTGGCACTCTCAATCTGACGGACCAGCAAGTAAACCCAAGTGGCATTTCACTGCCAATTATGTATATGAATGAGATTTTTTTTGACACTTACGCAGCCATTTGAAACTTAAACAAAGTGTTTTATGTCCGTACAAAAGCTGCCAGTTTCAGAGTAATGTTTATTTAACGTTTAATGCACACAAAAGCAGAGTACACAATGGGAGTGCTGCAACCCATT
The DNA here is from genome assembly GCA_011419295.1 of Clarias macrocephalus. Lineage (NCBI taxonomy): Eukaryota > Metazoa > Chordata > Actinopteri > Siluriformes > Clariidae > Clarias > Clarias macrocephalus. Next base: position 16,245 of record JAAGKR010009505.1, on the reverse strand, counting down.
TTAAAAGTCAAATAATCTCACATATTGAACAGTCAGGTCAATTGGCTGATGTCGAAGGTGAGCTTTCTCGACAGGATGACATTGAGTTTGAAGAGTCTGTAGATGATGTACCGGATTTGGAAAGTCAGCTTGAGCGTAATTTGGCTTTATCATTTTTGAAAAAACAAGTAATACTGCACATATCTGAAAGTGCTTCAGAAGAAGGAATTCAGCAGATCAACCAGATACAATTACTATAGCAGCCATTACTATAAAATGCAGTCCAGAAAATTAGCAGTCACCTCTGGTGATGTGGATAATTCTATAGTGAATGTCCCAAATTAGTGTTCCAATTAGTATCCCAAAATATTGTCGAAATGTACCAATGCAGAAGGATCCATGTATACAACCAAAAGGAGAGCATCTTATGTACTATGCAAATTTCCAGTGTCCCCATACTCCATGTTGCAAGCTTTGTTAAACAATCAGGATATTTTGGATAAGGTGCTGCATAGAGAGGTGAGGTCTTTCTCAGAAAATTCGCATATTCTGATAAAGTTCATTATTTTCTGTAATGTACTGATAAACATTAGACTTTCATATATTTTAGATTCATTACACACAACTGAAGAAGTTCAAGCCTTTTATTGTTTTAATATTTATGATTTTGGCATACAGCTCATGAAAATCCAAAATTCCTATCTCAAAAAATTAGCAAATCATGAAAATGTTCTCTAAACAAGCTATTAACCTAATCATCTGAATCAACTAATTAACTCTAAACACCTGCAAAAGAAGCAGTGGACTGAGTCTGGAGTAGAAACATCCAGAGCCACCGTTTACAGGCGTGTGCAGGAAATGGGCTACAGGTGCCGCATTCCCCAAGCCACTTTTGAACCAGAAACAGCGGCAGAAGTGCCTGACCTGGGCTACAGAGGAGCAGCACTGGAATGTTGCTCAGTGGTCCAAACTACTTTTTTCGGATGAAAGCAAATTTTGCATGTCATTCGGAAATCAAGGTGCCAGAATCTGGAGGAAGACTGGGGAGAGGGAAATGCCAAAATGCTTGAAGTCCAGTGTCGAGTACCCACAGTCAGTGATGGTCTGGGGTGCCATGTCAGCTGCTGGTGTTGGTTCACTGTGTTTTATCAAGGGCAGGGTCAATGCAACTAGCTATCAGGAGATTTTGGAGAACTTCATGCTTCCATCTGCTGAAAAGCTTTATGGAGATTAAGATTTCATTTTTCAGCACGACCTGGCACCTGCTCAAGGTGCCAAAACCACTGGTAAATGGTTTACTGACCATGGTATTACTGTGCTCAATTGGCCTGCCAACTCTCCTGACCTGAACCCCATAGAGAATCTGTGGGATATTGTGAAGAGAAAGTTGAGAGACGCAAGACCCAACACTCTGGATGAGCTTAAGGCCGCTATTGAAGCATCCTGGGCCTCCATAACACCTCAGCAGTGCCACAGGCTGATTGCCTCCATGCCACGCCGCATTGAAGCAGTCATTTCTGCAAAAGGATTCCCGACCAAGTATTGAGTGCATAACTGAACATAATTATTTGAAGGTTGACTTTTTTTGTATTAAAAACACTTTTCTTTTATTGGTCGGATGAAATATGCTAATTTTTTTAGATAGAAATTTTGGGTTTTCATGAGCTGTATGCCAAAATCATCAATATTAAAACAATAAAAGGCTTGAACTACTTCAGTTGTGTGTAATGAATCTAAAATATATTAAAGTTTAATGTTTATCAGTACATTAAAGAAAATAATGAACTTTATCAGAATATGCAATTTTTTTGAGAAGGACCTGTATATAACCGGTATGTACCAAATCGAAACAGAACGCGAATTTCGGTGCCTCATTTTGGTGCCACTAAAATGCCTGAACTGTCGATTAATATATTTGTTCTCTGAGGCTATGATGACACAGTTGTAATAAGCATTAGATTCATCAACACACATGATCGCTAGTAAAATGTAAATACTGCATTCATGGGGTGTCAGAAATGATCGGAAAATTCATACTGCATTCATGCTAACAAATGGTCAAACGATTTGTAAAATATTAATGTAACATGTTTATAATTATGGTTTTCTGCATAATGTGTTTATAATTATGGCTTTTCAGGTAGTACTTTTAATATATCCTTAAATTTAAGCATTACATTTTTTGTTCAATAAAAAGGTATTCTTGAGTCATCCACCATCATTTTGTGGCTTTTGCAAAGTATCGGTTCAGGCACCATTTTGGCACCGTTTTGGCACCGGTACCGGTTTAAAAGTATCGATTTGGCACCGGTATCGAAAAAACCCCAAACGATACACAACCCTAACTGCGTCACTTGTGGATGTGTGTTTGAGAGCACCCCTATACATGCGTGTGGCATCCGCAAGCGATACAGCAATATTCTCATAGCTTCAAGTTCAAGTAGGCTTTATTGTCACTTCAACCATATACAGTTAGTACACAGTGAAACGAAACAACGTTCCTCTAGGACCAAGGTGCTACATACAACATAAATTTACACATAGATTAACAGAAAGACTAAACCTGTTAACTATGAGACAACATAAATTAACAAACAACTAACTAGCCAACTCAGAGAGGAAGACTATCTATTTTTTTATATAAATACACATAACAAAAAACATAAAGCGCATGTGCAAATGTAAACAAGAGCAACAAGTGACAAATGTAAACAAGAGCAACAAAGTGACATAACACGACATAACATAACAATACTCAGTGGTCTTGAGGTAGTGAATTGAGGTGGTGGAGAAACAGTAAACGTTCCTTAATGTAGCAGCAAGAATGTAAAGAGAATGTAAAAAGTTAGTGCAAAAAGTAATCCAGGTTTAATGAATATTGTGCAAAAGAGCATTTACAGGTTGATGTGTACGATAGTCTGGTAGTGTAGATTAGTGTGTTTGCGCTTTTGTTGATTAATCAGTCCAATCTCAATGAGGTAGTTGAGTTTAGTTGAGTGATTGTGTGTGTGTGTGTGTGTGTATTTATCAGTCTAGACCCTTTTGTTGAGGAGACGGGTGGCTTGTGGAAAGAAGCTGTTGCACAGTCTGGATGTGTGTGCCCGAATGCTTCGGTATCTTTTTCCAGATGGCAGGAGGGTGAAGAGTGAGTGAGAGGGGTGTGTCTGATCAGCCACAATGCTGGTGGCTTTGCGAATGCAGCGTGTGGTGTAGATGTCCTCGATAGAGGGAAGAGAGACCCCAATGATCTTCTCTGCTGTCCTCACTATTCGCTGTAGGGTCTTGTGGTCAGATGTGGTGCAGTTCCCAAACCAGACAGTAATGCAGCTGCTCAGGATGCTCTCGATAGTCCCTCTATAGAAGGTGGTCAAGATTGGTGGTGGAAGCTGGGCCTTCCTCAGCCGTCTCAGGAAACGAGGCTAGACCGTCTGGCTGAATGGCGGCATCCGGTACTCTGTCGCTGAGCCATGTCTCCGTGAAAACAAAGACGCAGCAGTCTCTAACCTCACGCTGTGTAGCCTGCTGGAGTCGGATGTAGTCCAGTTTATTGTCCAGGGAGCAGACGTTGGGTAAGATGATGGACGGAAGAGCAGGCCAGCTAGGGTTTGTTTTTAGCCTAGCACAGACTCCCGCCCGCTTTCCGCGCTACCGCTTCCGATGTCCCCTTCTCCAGCCGCCGGCATCAGGCCTGGTTCACGCAGCAAGCCGAGGTTACGTAGCTTTTCCCGCAGCTCATTGTGGATGTCATTTGCCGGGTTATTAAAGTACAAAAGTGTCTGGCGGTGATAAGTACGGACACCAGTTGCGCCGATGTCCATACACCGAGTAAATTAAATGCCCTATACACAAAAATAAACAACGTTGCACCATTTGAGCTCCGGAGCGGCCGCTGCGTGCTACTGCCACGCCGCCATCTTGGATCTAATCTCCAAGATCTTCATAACAATCATCTTGGTACTTTTCTGTACATGGTAGTACCCTTATGTCTTTTCTGTCAGATTTCATTTTTGTTATTTCTTCATCTGTGTTCTGAAGATGAACAAAGGTCTTACAAGTGTGGAATGACAAGGTTTAGCAACTGATGACAAAATGTAGTATTTTGGGAGAATTAATCCTTTAACAAACTGATTGGTACTGTAACTTTAGAATGCTACATGATCTTGAACTTCATTTGTTTAAAATTTTTCTACTTTTAGAAACCAGAAGTGATAGCAATGCGCACATTGCTATCATTGCTACACAGAAAGTGTTAGATGTTAAAGGAGATGTGTGCCTCCATGTGAGAGACTTCTCTTGGACGACGATCTCCACACTTTCTGCTTCAAGTGTTTGGGGGAAGAGCACGCTATCCTCGGGCTCGAGGGAGAATACAAGCATTGCGATCTCCTCCCTATCAAAATGCTTCACGCTCGACTCGTGGTCTTTAAAGAGAAACCGCGAGCCGCAGCTCACTCCTGGGGATCACGTGCCATTTTGGCAGAAGCGCGCGAGATGGATTCTTCCTTTTCTTTCGCGCTCTAGCCGGTCAGGAGGCTCTTATGTCCACTTCTTAACCGCGCCCTGGCGATTCATATTGGCAGCCCTGCAATATGCAAAATGTGATATTTACAATCTGATATGCATGAGAAGTTTCTCATGCAATGTAAGTACTGTTGGAAACTTTTTCCTCGTCCAAGCAGAGACCAGGAGAACTTTCAGCAGAAGTTACTCTTTATTGAGAACTCGCTGTGCGTAGCTGTAGTCATTATAGTTCAGCACTGTAGAGTTTATACTTCTCAAGGGGGATGGATACAAAGAGGTGGAGACAATCTAAAGAAATCATGTAATGCAGTACAGGAATCAGCCCGGCAATGGAATGTCCCCAGCCCTGATCTCATTAGCATAACAGTGTCTTTCAAATGCATAGTTGCTAATTCAATCACTTTGACATTCTCACCCAGAGCTTCACATTATTATAGAGACAAAGGCACAGTCTGGCTTTGAGATTAGCATTCACATTTAACTTGGGACCCTGCCCGATGGTAAAGACAAAAGGTTAATGTTTCAGACACCTGGGTTGCGAGACTTGATCTTCTTAGAATGTCATCATCTTTACCCCAAAATGTAAAACCTAATGTACATCACTTTTTTCAGTTTATATACTATTACGTTGAAACCTAGATTTAACATAGATTTTATAAATTTGTAATCCAACAGTACTATATCTTGACTCTTTGAGTTGAGATAAAAATTAATAAAGATAAGTGAAAAAATGCTTGTAAAAATTTTTAATGAGGAACGGTCAAATGGCAGTTTAATTGTTAACTGACAATTAATCATCCCTTACAACGTTTCCCTGTTGTAATATTGTTATCGTTTGGTTTTCTTATAGGCATCTGATACTGATGAGGCCTGGGCACAAGTACAGTATATTAACAGCATACCTCTCATTTTCAATTTTAAAAAATGTTTAAATTAACCTCAAGGAAATCAAACCAATAGAAATAAGGCACTATTTCCAAAAAACGTCTTTGTGTGTAAGAACATGCATGTGCATTTAGATGCATGTGTGGCAAAAAGTGACACTTTTAGTGTGTTCTTTGCAAACATATTTTTTGCAGTAGAAGCAGAGTATGTTTGTCTTTCTGTCTTTATTGCTAGGGCAGACCTGACACCTCTTTCTTTTAAAATCAGGTGGCCTCAGTGGGGTTGTGGCTGTGGCTGTGAGAGAGAGTTATGGATGGTGTAAAATGTCAAAATGTCAAAATTTTGATTGATTGCTGATTGCTTGCTTATAGGTCAAAGGTCATCATAAGATTATAATTATTATTATTATTATAAGGTGCCATATGGAAGGTACATTATGGTGTAGTTATTTCTTTATAGAGTTGTTTAAGTCATTAAGAATGTTGTCTTTTTTTTGCTGTGAAAGTAAAATTTTTCACGTGTTTAAGTCATTAAGGAAGTTTGGTGTCTCCTTTCCCATGAGAGTAAATGTTTTTATTTCCTCCGGGATATACAAAACGTCAACCTAATTTTGACGGCTCAAGTCAACATATGGAAGGGTCATTAAGGTGTTTACAACTACCCCTGCCTTCCAAAAGTCTTTTAGACCAATCAGATTAAAGTAACTGATATCACGTAACACCCAGTTTCCTTTCCCGTGAAAGTAAAAGTTTACAAATGTTTAAGTCGTTAAGAAAGTTGATGTTTCCTTCCCCGTGAAAGTAAATGTTTAAGTCATTAAACACATTAACACAATAACACACAATTAAATGTTTCCTAAACTTTCTATAAAAGCATAACAGAAAATTAAATTTATGTTAGAATAAACTACAGTAATAAATTAATGATTGTAGGGGAATGAGAATAATCATAGCATCTGGAATAGCAATTTCATATGCATTAATAACACATGAATCATTTCCTTGTTCCTCTGACTTAAATATTGCGCAATCAGTACAAATCGACAAAAAAAACATTTTTTACCTGATTTGCTTGTTGCTGTTCCTGATGTCGTAAAGATAACTATTTTACAAAATTAACTTTTTAGAAAACTAAATTTTCTTCACTTCACACCCCGGGAGATACATGCCCCCCACCCATCACGACCACACCCACCACACCCCCATACCACAGCCCCCCACCAACAGCCGCTTTAACATGTTATAAATGAAGAGAGATGGTCAACTTGACATACATCCAAGTGAAGGCCATCACTTTCAAGTCTCCAAAGAACCTCACCATTTCCTCTGAGACCATGGCTTTTCTAAATGGTAAGAAGAATCACTTTTCCTTGTTTGATGATATTCAAGTTATTTTACAATAAGAAACTAATGGAGACGTAGAACAGTCTGACTTCGATGTTCCGTTTACTTATCAAAATGGTGGTAAATTCACATGTACTTTTCTACTTTTAACTAATAGTTAAATTCGTATGTTTTTATTACAGAGTAAGATCACTCGTAGGATATTGTTACAAACGAACACATGTTTTCTGATCTTTTAGAAAATGAAATCGTTGTAATTTATGATGATGAGATTGAAACCCTCACACATGACTCTTCTTTACAAAGACCCGTAGCAACTGTGAGTCCTATGCGAGAGTTACAAATAAAAGTATGAATACTACATACTATAATGTCTTTTTTTGTTTGCATAATTATATTTTTCGTTTATTTCCTATTTAGAAGCTGTATCAGAAGAGGAAGTCGAGGCCCGAGTAGAGCGAAACCCCACCCCATACCCTGTATTTCAAAACAACCCAGGTATGATTTTGTACCATCATTCTAACCTACATTTGACCAAAATAATACATTGTAAAAACGTCTATTTTACTCATAATAATATATTTTGTTCTAGTTATACCTGATGAGATCGAATTTGAAGATATTCTCAGGGACGGGGAATTAAGTGTTTCAGGTGAGTTAATATTACACATATTTTGCTTATATATATTGTCAGGCATATCCTTTGAGTGCAAAAACTCAAAATATTTAATTTTCTTTGTTAAGTGCGAGCAGCGTCAGACATGAGAATGATGTAGAAGAGCATTTTCATCCAGACTACCACGCAGCTGATGAAGGACATGGGATTAACGAAGCCCTGTATGATTTTCAACATCAAATGTATCTTAATACCGTGTTTTATAACGGGTCACCTGTGGAGATTATTTCATTGTTGCATAATAATCTTGAATCATTGAGTAGGTGTGCTACTAGTATTGTATATTTGTTAAGGAGATTTCATATTAGCTATGGCAGAGAAACGTTCTAACAACATTTCGTACGTAGAGTGTAACAATAAAAACATCAGAACCGATAATGAGTACACAGCCCTGAACTCTTTCTTAACTGCGGTAATCATCCAGTTAAATGAAAATTTAGTGACATTTCCAGTCAAAATACGTTTCAAAATGCAACCGATACACCAACAAGGCAACAGGACATATTTTTTAAATTAAATCGTAATTTATTAATGTTGCAAAATAGCCTAAATGATCAACCGTCATCTACGCAGTTAAACCCCGATATAATCGAAGCAGTCAATCGTTTGAACGAAACATTGGCCTCATCTCCTCAATATCCCATCAGTAACGTCGCATCTCCAGAACCATGTCAAGAACCATTGCCTCCTCCAGATTTTTTTCATGACCTTAATCAAAGTTTTATCATGTTAAATCACAATCTGGTTAACTTATTCGACCCCCCTACCAAAATTTCACAAGACTCTGTAGCTGATGTTCAGAATGCTGAAGAGAATGTACCAGCCCCCGATGTTCAAAATGTGCAAATAGATGTTGATGAGGAGAATGTACCATCTCCCGATGTTCAAAATGCACAATTCGGTAACGGGTTAGATCCTAATATCAGGGTAATTAATAATGACAGATTCAATAACACCGAGATTAGAAGGAGAGTGAATTTTTCCTCGATCGCTAATGTTGACAGCTTTGCGGATTTTTATAATTATGTTATAGAGATTTTAAACAGTTTGATAGATGTGGCAAATGAAATGATTTCGCCGAAGGATGTTGTCACTGTTGAAATTAGAGGCGATATGCTCAATCTATCATCACGCATTCAATTAGTCAATGGATCCATCGATTTGCCATCTTTTCTGATCATGCTTGAAAATGCGGATACGGACGATACTCTTGAAATAGTGATCCAAATAGTTCGGCCACCTTGCGGCGGTACAGGTAAAAGAAAAATGTGTTCAATCTTCAGTTCTCAAGTTGTTCAGAAAAAAAATTAGACATCTGTACATCTTTTACAACAAAGACAACATGTGTTTTGCTTTATGCGTCGCACAACTTTTGTATCCTGAAAAAAGTAGTTTTCAAATAGAAAAGCTCGCTAAACAAATCCAACACGATGTTGGGTTAACTGAGGACACAGCGGTAACCTTCGCTGATGTATCAAAATTTGAGATGTCTTTGAACTGTAAAATTGTAATCGTTTACTGCTGTGTCAATAAGGCGGGATACTCTTTTTTTTCAAACCAGTAAGACACTGCATGAAAATACGCTGTACTTGTTTTTGCACGACAACCACTATTACGGGGTTAAAAGCATCACAGGTCTTTTGGGGTCTAGTTACGTTTGTCGTTTTTGTCACTCAGGGGTTGGAGATCTTCGGAAACATAGATGCGAATTTAACTGTAACATTTGTCGTAATTCGGATTGTTACAAACATGCTCAAAAGGTAATTAAATGCCCAGACTGTTCGAGGTTGTGTAGGTCTGAATTTTGTTTTAATGTACATAAAGCAAAGCTTCAGTCGAGCAACGGTGAATATTCATTGTGTGAAACGGCTTTCTACTGCAGTAACTGCAATAGCGTAACACACTAGAACCCTTTTAACCGTAAAAAAACGCCTGTGTCATGAGAGGAAGTGTAAACTCCTGAGAGATACTGAGCATAGCTGTTTCATACAACCCGTAAAGAAAGAAATGCCAACTAGAAAGTACATATTTGACGAGACAGGAAACAGGAACTCATATAGCTAATTTCTTATGCTGTATTGATTTTCGCGGAAAGGAGTGGTTGTTCGAAGGAGACGGTTGTGTTGCTGAATTTTTTAAGTCATTTCGGCGTAACAAATCCAAGGGCTATACCTTTATAGCACATAATGCTAGAGGGTTTGATTCATACCTTTTGTTAAACCATTTGGTGAAAGAAGGGATAACGCCTGATATCATTGCGCAAGGTGGTAAAATTCTATGTTTTACAGATTCCGACTTTCGTCAGTCCTACATCGATAGCCTGACTTTCTTACCCATGAAGCTGAGCAGTCTCCCTAAGGCTATGGGGTTTTCAGAAAAAAAGAAAGGTTATTTTCCACACTTCTGGAACACCTTAGATCATCAAAACTATGTTGGTCCTTATCCTGAGCCTAAATTTTACGGTGTGGATAACATGATGTCTAAAGACAAAGAAGAGTTTTTCAAGTTGTATGCAACAGTATATAAACTTTCTAAAGGACTATGATTTTCCGGAGCATTTAAACCCTCGTGATGCCCTTTATGGCGGTCGAACTAACGCGCTTCATTCACATTATGTTGCACAGCCGGGTGAGAGAATCAATTATTACAATTTCACATTTCTTTATCCGTACGTAAATAGGACAAAAACGTACCTGATCGGTCACCCAACCATAATTTTCCGTAACTTTCAGCCTCTAGAAAACTACTTTGGCCTTATTAGAGCAAAAGTTTTACCGCCTCGAGGTCTGTGGGCTCCTGTTCTTCCCTTTCGGGTAAAAAGCAAACTCCTCTTTCCTTTATGCAGAATGTGCGCTGAGTTTCAGCAAAAGCAGTGTAACCACTCAGATCGGGATAGAGCCCTTATTGGGACATGGGCTTCTATCGAAATTGCAAAAGCTGTAGAAAAAGGGTATGAAATTTTAAAAGTCTTTGAACTTTGGCATTTTGATAATACATCCGATACTCTTTTTGCAGACTACATTAAAATGTTTCTAAAGACAAAACAGGAAAGTTCTGGATATCCATCCTGGGTAAATGATGAAAGGACTAAACGTGAATACATCAACAAATACCTGGAAAATGAGGGGATCGAGTTGGACCCGGCATGCATTTCTGTTAATCCGGCTAAAAGATCTGTGGCTAAACTAGCACTAAATTCACTCTGGTGAAAGATGTGTCAAAGACCTGACAGTTCGAACACCACTTTGTACAATTGTTCATGTTTTCTGATATGTGTAACGTGAATCAGATCTCTTTTTTGAACAATGATGTTGTGATTGTCCAATGGCGTTATGCAGACGATAGACTGATACAACCTGGGAATGCTAATGTATTCATCTGCCTTTTCACAACAGCATACGCGAGACTTGAGCTCTAGAATTTGATCGATCGATTACAGGAAACGTGTTTATACACCGATAATTTTTAAAAGTAAGAAAGGTGACTGGATGCCCCCGTTAAGCGATTATTTAGGTGGTTTAACGAGCGAATTAGATGACGAAGATCAAATAGCTGAATTCGTCAGCGCCGGACCCAAAACGTACGGTTACAAAACCATAAAAGGTAAAACAACAATGAAAGCTAAAGGTATCACTTTAAATTACAGCAATTCTGAAGTAGTCAATTTAAAATCACTAACAGACCTGGTGGATAATCATGTATAAAATCCGGATCAAACTAGTCAGCTAATAACCGCACAAAATCAAATTGTGCGAGATAAAAAGGGGTTTCATTTAAAAAACAAGCCACAGTTGAAAAAGTTCAGGGTTGTGTACGATAAGCGTGTTTTATTGGCTGATTTTACACCTCTCCCTTACGGCTATTAAGACTCTTTATGTATATGTTTATGTGTATAATTGTATATGTGTATATATGTATATATCTGATTTATGCTTTTATAGTGTTTTAAAACTTGATCAAACATGAATGTCTCTGCTTTTGATGTGAGGATGTTGGTGCCTTTTTCTTGTATTGTGTGCGGACTCAGTAATAGTGGAAAGTCTTATTTTATAAAAATGTTGTTGGAAAACTGTGAAGACGTAATGTCGCTAGTTCCTGAAAACATTGTATGGTGTTACACATGTTGGCAGCCTCTGTACGATGAATTGTTGGGGAGAATAAATATAAAATTTCTTCAATGAATCCCTGGTTCTCTGTGTGATGATGAACTCTTTCCCCCTAGCAAAACAAACTTATTGGTAATCGACAACTTGATGGAATCTGCGAGTAAAAACGATGAAGTAGAAAAGGCTTTTACTAAATACACACATCATGGCAACCTGTCGGTTATTTATTTGGTTCAGAATCTCTTCTTTCAAGGCAAGACAAGTAGAACGATCAACCTGAACACCAACTACATGGTTCTTTTCAAAAACCCTAGAGATAAGTTACAGATCAGAATACTAGCGCGTCAAATGTACCCCGGTAACAGCAAGTATTTTTTAGAATGTTTTCAAGATGCCACTTCTAGACCATACGGGTATTTATTTGTTGACCTGAAAGCTCAAACACCAGAAGAACTCCGTCTCCGGTCTGGAGTGTTTCCGCAGGAGAATCCTGCTGTTTATGTCCCTAAAAAAAAGTCTTTGAAGTATTGATAATATCTGTTCGCTTGAAAAAATCCCTACCGCTGTTAAAGTCATTATAGGCGTCTCACCCCCGAAAGAGAGAGGTTATTTTACATGATGCATAGACCGAACTCATATTGAGTATATGTGAACTAGCTTTAAACGTTCTTCGAGGAAACATACCGTTGACAACAAAACAGTACCGGTCTTTGAAAAAGCAGAAAAAAATCATCAAACCTTTTGCAGATCAATGAGCATCTGTTGAAACAAAAAGGAAAGCTATCAACCAGTCTGGAGGATTTCTTCTGCCTCTGCTCAGCGTAGCTGTTCCCTTTATAAGCAGTTTAATTGCATCCCGTAACAGTTAACATGGAGACAGCGGATAAAATGTATTTAGTTCCTAAACATCAGCTTGACAAACTTAAAAACATGACAGGGGAACATGAAAGTCTAAGAAAAACTGTTGAAAACAACTTGGACGAGGCAATCCAACACATTTTGTCAAGGACTGATCTGAACGAATATGAGAAAGCAAAGCTCTACACGTCGGGCCTGCAGAAATTTTTTAACTTGGTTAAAGTAAGGGATCAGGAAACCGCTCTGCTGACCCTGTCTCTACCGAATATACTGGAAAGTAAAGCAGAAGCTACAGCAACCGAAGCTCCTCAGCCCCAAAAAGATGGAATTGTGCAAGAAGTGCTCGCTAACATTTCTGCAAGGAGCAAGAAAAATGCTTCCTACATTATGGATAAAATTTTACAGTCCAACAATGATGCTTCGTGGAATGATGACAGTGAATTTGTTTTTAAAGGAAAAACTATTGAAGGATCCCACATGGTGGGTTTGATTAGAAGTCTCACTGCCCCTTATAAAGTTTCCGATGAATGGAGACCATTAGGGTGGAAAGAGTTATTACACACTATAGCTAAATTAAACATACCGTTTTCAACAGTGCCTAACGGTGATGTCTGACGTAAAATATCTGACATAAAAAGATCTAAAGCTTCGTACCACCCATCACCGGCTTCTCATTTAGTTTCCCCATCTTCTTCACCACCTAAAAGTGACAACGATACATATAACCCTTGTAACAGACATGGGCCTGTTAACATGTTCTGCTTTACTCACCACAAGGGGGCCCTAGACTGCTCGTGCATTGGGTTAAGAATTAGGACATGTAGTAGAACAAGAGAGATCTGTTTGGGCAGAGAAAAGCATGGCTTTCCTGCTTGATCGCCATATTGAAGTTGTCCTGATTTTGAAGTAAGTAAGATTCTTTTGAATTATTTTCTCAAAGCAATTTTAGGTTTCTTCCTCTGTCCGTATCTATGATATTCATTACAACTGTGTTTGTGTTTATTTTAAGGCTATGTTTTGTTGACTTTAGATTATCCTTTGTACTTATAGAAAAATGACTCCTTGGTGTATATTATTAACTGTTTTCTGGGTTCTGCAAATGGATTACTATTTTGCTGACATCGCTTGTGAGTCCTAATGGATTAATTGCACAAGGAATAAGAACAAACTTTGGTGCGGATCTTGGATAGACCTTTTGGATCTCTTCTTCTCATGTATTTCTAGACGTATAAATATTACAAGAATCATTTTCACATTTCAAGGTTTCTTGCAAACCATATTCATGCATACTGGTCTGAATTGGGTTTATTATTTTCTTTCAAAGATTTGATATTTGCCTGTTCTCTCAGTTTGTTAAACTCATTTTCTTTTTTCTTTTGGGCTGATTGTTAATTCTATATATAAGTGTGATGCAATTTTGAAGCAGTTATGTTTTGTGCTGTTTGATTCATATTTATGGTTATTTTTTTTTTTGGCCTCTCCCAAAATTCAGAATTATAACAGCTTGAACAGTTAGGGATCTGTTATACCCTAATCCCATGTTTAAATTTACCCCTCTTAAATGTTCTAACTGGGTAGATTTTTAATTGACTTACAAAGACTATGACTGATGTATTTTATCATTTATTTTAATAAACTATTTAAATTGAAAAATGTTGTAAATCGTTTATTTTATATTCCACTACACATTAAATCACGGAAGATTAACATATGGTACACTAAAATGATTTTTATTTGATTACTTAAGGGTACATATACATAATATGAATAATCAAAAAATACACACTTAATTAAACACGAAATCGTGACAAATCTAAAGAGTTAACACATTGTATACAAGTAACTGAACAATTTCTATTCACTCTAGAGTACATTTTTTTAAATAAATGACAACATAATTGTCATTTCTGTTTAAATCTTTGCTATACATAGACATAATATGATTAAATGAATAGCCTTTAGCTCTGCGACACAGGAAAAAAACACAATGTTGCCCGCAACATACTGAAGTAAAGTTTTGAACTTGTACAGGGTTATATTTTATAATGCTACAGTTCTTTTGCAGAAAATCATTAATCGAGTGCGGAAAGATTTCATAGTCTGGCGGGTTTCCGTACGAGTCAAAAAACTCGTGAGGCACAAAAAATTAAGGCACAAAGCTAAGCAGTGTTCGCCCAGCATGTGTCTCGGATGTGTATTCACTATGAACATAGCCGGAAACTCAGTCAGCGTATTCATAGGTAGGTCGTCGCAGGCCACCACTTCGTGAAATATTTTATCTATTTTAGGACAACTTCTCATAACATCCGTTAGTTCTCTTGTGTGCATTTCTTCACTGGTAATCAATCAGCACGTTTCTTCGGTTATTAATTTCCAAAATGCTGTCAAAACTGGCGTAAACGATCAGATTTACCGTTCTCGGAAGGGCCTGTCGGAATCTGAGTTCCAAACGCATATTTCCAGACTTTATCAATGATAAATGTTGCCCACAATCATCATCATCTGGATTCAGGTTGAACGCAAACAGTGTATATCCGTTTGTGTACTCCGACCTATTGATTGCTAATGCATGATCCTTTAGTTGTTTTCCTGACGCTAAAATTAAAGAGTGGAATTCACGGACCACATTACCTGTCTGGAAGACGGGTTGAAACGCTTTTGCAGGGTATTGTGTTCCATCTACATAGAGCACCACAAATTCTGTGTCAAAATGTTTAAAATTAAAAGGATTTTTATTATACGCTCCGCTAAACGTATCATTGTCTACCTCACATGCTGTGCATGCAAAGTTTCATTAATAAGTATCTGCCTGTAAATAAAGGGACCAAACAACTCTTGTGGAAAGTGCAGTGACAGTTTGCATACGGAAAGTTTCATTACTGTGTATCTGCCTGTAAATAAAGGTAAATTTGTCTTATGCAAGCCTTATATGTCTGAACATGTCCGTCTTTGTTTGTTTGTTTTGTTTCTTCAGGTAAGGAGACACACAGGCAAAGAGAGAAGCCCCTTAAAGTGTGTTTATGATTTTAATTTTGACCCTAACTATTGTATTATAATCTTAAATTATAACTGACCCTACCAAAACAAAGGTAATAATTTTCACCACAGCATTTTATAATTTAGTACAATTGTTTTGTTTGTTTTATTATAATTAAATACAGATTCCTGACAAAGTCAAAAAGCCATGATGCAATAAACAAAATTAGATAGTAGTTTTACGCATTTAAAAAGTAAAACGGGTCGGTGCCGACCCTAACACAAGAGGAAGGTTAAAAGATAATGATCATATGATTTTTAGATACTACACATAAATTTGTCTAAAGTAACCTTTATGCCAGCAGCACAGTAGTATAGTGGTTAGCACTGCTGCCTTGCACAACCAGGGTCCAGGCTTGTGGGTTCAATTCCTACCCTGAGACTGTGTGCATGTAATTTTCATGTTCTTCCTGTGTATTTCCTTCATGTACTCCATTAAGGCTAACCTCCCACAGTCCAAAGACATGCAGATTATGCACACTGCCATTCCCAAACTGCCTATAATGTGTAAATGTTGACTGGAGGTACTACCACGGTTGTAAAAATGGGAATAAATATAATGGTCACCATTGGCCGACATTGTCCGTAGTTGGACTACAGAATTCCTAGATGGATGGATGGAATCTTAATTTTGTGGTTATATTAAATATTGGCATGATTGTGATTTAATGCTAACAAAAGCCTACGCAGTGAATGGAGTAACTAATTACAGCTGTGATGATATTCAGAATTCAGGATTTTATAGCAACATTCAGGATTTTACAGCACACCACCACATTGGCTTGGTGACTAGCAAGTTCACATTACTATTCAGTATAATCACATAAATATATATATATAT
>JAAGKR010009504.1:0-26439 GCA_011419295.1 Clarias macrocephalus | reverse complement strand
TGCATAGGCGAATATCTAAAATCTCCTTGAACTGAGACAGTGAAAAGACGTTTGCGCCATAATTCCTACATAATGATGTGAGAGACTTGTACTGTACAACATACAGGAAAATATTGCTTCAACTTGTTGTGACTGAAGGTGGATCTTCAAGCTATTGAATCATTAGGGGACAACATATAATTAGAAGAGGGGGTGCTAACTTTTGAACACGACTGGCTGTGTACACATTGAAGTATCTAAGAAAAAAGTTTCTGAATACGTATTTCCTCTCACCTTGTATTTTTATTTAGATCTCTCCCTGAGCTGCATATGATTAACATACACCGGGTTCAGCCGGGCCCTCAAGCGTAAACAGCGCACCCCTGCTGCGACTCTTAACAGCAACACACCAAAGTCTCGGTAGGATCCATTCAGTAGAAAGCTCAGGGCTAGAAGATGTACTGATCTCTCCGTTATTCTCAGCTGACGGTACTTTTTCTGCTTCGCTCTGTGCCTCTGGGCATCTATGCCCGATCCTTCCTGGTTCTGCTGCAAGTTTTCCAACTATACTCTGCCGCTTGATCTCTGCTTTTCTCACTTCTTACTATTTCTTAAATTCGACCAGTAAGGGATACATAGACTGTGTTGGGTTTAGATATTAATATCAATACTTTAAATAGTGATTTTGACCATGGCATGGTAGATTGTGCATTTCAGAAACAAAACAGCCTTCATAGTTCATATACTGTAAAATAAAAATGCAATAGGTCTTGTTAAGAAGAGAGGTTAGAGGAAAATGGAGACTAGGTCACGCTGGCGGGAAGGCTATGGTAACTTTAGATTAAATAAATCATTGTGTACACACACACACTCTAATGCTCTCTCTCTCTCTCTCTCTCTCTCTCTACACAGGCAATTTGGGAATACCAACCTAATCTGCATGTCTTTGGACTCTGGGAGGAAACCAGAGCACTCGGAAGAAACCCACCAAGCATTGGTGGTTCAGTGGTACAATTCTTGCTCACCATGCGGGCGGACCGGACTCGATTCCTCGCCAATGCACACGCTGCTTGTAAAAAAGCTGCTCGATGCTAGATAGAGTCGTTTAGGCATTAGACTATTGATCAGAAGGTCCCAGGCTCAAACCCCAGCACCATGAAGTTGCCACTGTTGGACCCTTGAGCAAAAGGCTCGTAACCTCCAAATGTAAAAAAATGAGATAAAATGTAAGCTCTAGATAAAGGCGCCAAATGCTCAAATGTAAATGTACACACACAGACCCGAGACAGGAATCGAACCCTCAACACTGGAGGTGATTCAATGATGAATTGGTTAATTCCATAATATTATTTTAGTCTTTCATTCATATCATACATAATTGTATTTGACCCAATCCCTTATTTATTCATTACTTTGTTCATTAATGTTCCTTGATTCATTATTTGATACATTAATTTATATTCTTTAATTCATTCACTGATTTGTGGATGTTACGTCACCGCTGATACTGACAGATGTATAAATATCAATTGAGGATTGGGGTAATATTTTTAAATATTTGAAATGATAAAGAACTTATGCTCAATTAGGTTCTGCTCTGATTTGCACGTCGCAAGTATCATTAAAAGGTAATGACAGCATGTACTGTATACTGATAAACGACAGTCCTTTTATTTGTTTTTGTTTTGCTACAAAGGAGCCCACTTTGTCACTTCACCATTAAGTCTCAAGTACATTTTACCCGAGCTGAAGCCAGTTTCAGTAAAAATGCAGAAGTGCTGCTTAACAAACCATAAAATTAATCACATTTCCAAGCAAAGCAATTCTCTTTAAGTGACTTCCTTATAACTGTTACCAGTGAGGCTCTCTGTGGAAATATTTTGTACTCTTTTCAGACGGGGAGGAAAATTAAAAATGCTGTCGAGTTAAATTGGTCGGGTGAAATGCTTCTCTGTGTAAAGTCTCATTTGATATTCATGGACATATGGTTCGGGCCGGAGCACGCAATCAAAATGTCCTATTAACAGTTTAGCTAATTTCCTAACTGCAGTTTGGATAGGATAAACTGTACCATGAATTAAAGAGGGTATTAGAGCCAGAATAATTAAACTCATCACAAATATTTCAGTATAAACGTATTTAATGCCTTTCAGAGTTCCGTATAAGGCGGATGCACAAGGACTTTTCTCTTCCCTTAGAGACACACCGATTCCACTGTAGATCAATATTCATCAGGTCTTAAACTTCTTGAGATTTTCTTCTCTGTAATGATGATAAGGGGGCGTATCAAAAGTCCTGGCATCCTGAATGCAGATCTCACTAATGGATTCAAATCATTGTAAATACATCATGAATTGTAACTCATTATTTTATAGTTCTCTGGCTGTCCTGAGCCAATTTCTTTTGAACATACTTTAATTCGATAATTCCTGCAGTAATTCATGTTTCAGGTGGGAACAAATCTTTTAACCTGATGCAGAAATAAGGAGCTTCTCGTTTCTTAAACTATCATGTACCGTACTGTAGGAAGATGTATCCCATGGACATGGAAGAGATGTTCCTGGATCATCCTAAATCAAGCAAAGAAAACAACTAAGGAGATTGCTGAGATGACTTGGTGAAGTTGCACGGTAGAAAACAAGTAATAGAAGCAGAGCAGAAGAAATCTTAGGAGATAGGTTTATTATTCAAAGTAAGAGCATTTCCACTCACATAATGTTAGAGAACACACAGAATTCTCACACAGGGTCCAAACAGCTACAAAGGGTCACCCTGATAAAGATCGCTGTGATAAGTGCAGTCGCTGGCAATAGCTATGAAGCTATTTTTCATCCATGCATTTACAAAACACCCTCATTACATTACCATATAACTAGAATGTAGCTTCCACAGGCTTTTTCCACTCCACACACACACACACACACACACACACACACACACACACACACACACACACACACACACACACACACACACACACACATATTGGAGAAAATACAGAAGATACCACTTCTAAACTAAAATCCCATTTAAACTTGTGTTTTTCGTTCAGAGCTTTAATCTTCATATTGTATCAAATACGAATCAGAAAATAATGCTGTATTTTAGGACTCTTGGCATCCGGCATTCCGCGTTGTTTGGCCCCTGAGGCCATCATAAATCTAAGGTTATGGTACAATAACATTTTATAGGTTTCTAAACACAGTGATCATGCGGCGCATTACAATAAATCCCTCAACTCTGAGACTATACAGGGTCATGATCCCATGAACAGGGCTAATCGAAAAGATATTCGCTCATGTGATTGAGTCGAGTGCAAGGGTTTATGTACGCTTGGGAGAAAAATACTGTAAGACAACAGGATTAAATATAGAAGAATTGAAAGGGAGAGAGCATGGAGGGTCTGGTCCCCCACCTGACAAATGGGAAGGGCGTATAATTATTAATTTTTGTTTTGCCCATCCAATTTGATTCCATCCATTCATTGTCTCAAGCATAGATTATTTTTGACTAATCTCATGGCTCATTAATTGCTTAATTCATTCAATGATTCATTTACTGAGTCTTGATTTATTGCTTGATGTAAAGGCTTTTATTGATTTAGTTTATTCACGCATTCATTGGCTAATTCAACCATTCATTAATTCATTAATCAGGAAATTTTAACTCTCTGAAATGAGTCCGAAATGAAGTCCGTCACTTGCACACTGAATCATTTCTTGTCTTTATAGAAAGAAGTGTCACTTTAAATCCATACAAAGTTCGATATAAAGGTTCTGAGTGATCACCTTTATCTCATGATGAAACATTTCCCCACATTTAGATGGGCTTCATCATCTTTACCGCTATCTTCAAACCACCAGCTGAGTGAAGATTTTTAATGAAGAATGCCGTTCATCGTGCATTACTGTCTCAGGCATGTTTATCAAATTGAATATTAAGGCGCATTAAAGCTGTTCTGGCTTCCTGCGATCTCGTGAAACGCCATACGATGGACACATTTATGCTCTTTTTTCCTTTAATTTGGCACTTGGGTGATAGATATCCTATGACCTCTAATAGACGGTAATTCAGTGCTTGGTAACATCAACATGCTCGTCAACCCTGTGTGTGATCACGGAGGGAGCAATTACAATATGCAGCAACCATCTGTTCAGCGACAGCCATTGCTGATGGGTCACACCAGTGACAGCATCTAAGCCGGAGCGTATGCTGTGCTAAGAGCACCTGAGGGAATCAGGCAAGCTAGAGAGGTATCATGCCTGCCATCTGCGAGGTCAGCGGGACAGAGCATGCTTCGCATAATGAATTACACACACAGACACACGTATTGACTTGCAAAAACATGCACACGGAAATTTGCATATTCTAGAGCACGAACACGCAGTTCGTGTCGTGTCCAGAATATATCGCAAATATTCCATAATAATAATAATAATAATAATAATAATAATAATAATAATAATAATAATATACTCCTGATCATTGATTCAGTGAAAAGGGATCAATCTGAAAAGGGATATTTTGGGGCATTTGCTTATGCACAGCTCTCTTAAGGTCCCGCCACAGCATCTCGGTTGGGTTGAGGTCTAGAGTTTGACTAGGACATTCCAAATCCCAAAAAAGTGTTATGAAACTATTTTCAAGCAATTTGAGGCCATGTCCACACGTAGCCGGGTATAAAAATATCTTTGTCCACATGAAAATGCAAAACTCCCTGTTAAGCGCTGTTAGGAGCCTCCTTAATCAACAGGGGGCCAATCAGAGGACTAGACAAAACGTCATTACCTGTTGCGCTTTGTAGAAGTCCGACCAGGTCTCGTCTCAAACCGCCGTCGCTGTCTGCGGTTCTGTATAGTCAGAGTTTTGTACGGTATGTAGCAGCGGTGAGCTTAGCAGTACATTCAGGCGCCTCTGTTCATTAACGTAATGTGTGAGTAACTGCGCGTGTGTGTACACAAAAAGTCCAGTACACAACGTTAACAGTCACTAGTTTACTATACGTACGTCCGCTATTGCACAAACGGTTACAGCATCAGCACAAGGTGACGTCACAACAAGCCGAAATCTCTGTTTCCTCTGTCCACACAACACGGAGTTTTGGAAAATCTTCACTTTGGCCGGAGTTTTCCAAAGCAAGTGACCAAAACGGCGTTCGCATGTGGACGAAAGGCGAAAAACCGGAGAGAAAAATCTCCGTTTGTAAAAATACCCGGCTACGTGTGGACATGGCCTAACTTTCTATAGTGAGAAGGATTATTCACATGTATAAAGCATGTGTTTGGAAATGGTTTTATATCAGTGTGAAAGACAGCATCTAAACACACCAGTTCACCATAATACTCTCCGGACCAACTAGTCCTCCAGATCTGCTGCCCTAAGGCAAATCTATCTACAAAAATGTTTGGCTAAATATAACTAGGTTTTTACCCTAGACGTAAACCCTGAGACTATGTCTGAGTCCTGAACATTATTTCGAAGACTATTCGTAAGAAACAACGCTGCCCCCAGCTGTAGTTTTCATAATACTGTACGTGGTACTGACAAACAGCCTGCATCCTTTGATCGAAGTAGGCGTGGCGGATCGTAAGACACTCAGATACAGTACTGCAGCGCAAAAAACAAATAAACAAATAAAATGGTTCCTTATTCAAGTTACGAAGAGACAATAACCATCACAATTACATAATTACATAACGAACCATTTCAGACACATTAAGAGAAAGCTGACTCGTCCTTTATGAATTCCACCTAGAAAGCATTGTCCTTGGAAACAGTTCTGTGTCCCACAAGGCGTAACTCCAATCTTTACTGAATGTTGAACTCACCATGAGGGACACGCTCGCGCAGAGGCAAAGCTTTAAGTCGGTTACACTGGGGACAGAACAGCAAGAAGACTGAAATGAAAACATCGCACAGTCTGAGGAAGTGAAGTGCTTTACATCTTACGTCTACAACTTCACAACCGCTCAAATGAGTGAAGTTGAACAGTATTACGAAGAGCTAGCATTGAAGCTAAGGCTAGGGATTGTGTTTGCATCTTTCCTTATGACTATTAATATTATTTTGATGTGGGCTCCAACTACATCAAACTCATTCGGTTTGGAAGAAATTAACGGCTTAATGTCTTCTTAGCTGCTAATGCTAACCATTTCCTTCAGACATCCAGACTCTCACAAACCTCTCCAGTGGCAGGAATCACACAGTCTGTCCTCGTTGCAGTGAAGTGTATGAAAAAAGTAATGTATAGAATGTAATCAATGAATGATGAGAATGAAATGGGATTTTGCATTGTCCAACAAGAAGCCCTGCAATGCATGTTAATACACACACACACACACACACACACACACACACACACACACACACACACACACACACACACACACACACACACATCTATATCATCATGGTAAGTAGATTAATCTGTCACAAGCCTTTTCAAGCATGAAGCTCAGTGACATCCTGAGAAAAATGACTGAACACCGAAGCTGTTATTATTCTTTTGTAGCTCATTGAGGGATCTAATCTGCATGCTAAAGAGAAACAACAGTCTACTGTACTGGAATAATTCATAATTCCATGTCGCCTACAGTATGTGAACTGCAAACGTAGATTCCTTCATACAATCACCAGCAATAGTATTAAGGCAGAAATAAAACACTCAGGGGCTTTAATTAATGAAAGACTGATACGTCATACTCTCATGAAAAAAAAAAAAAGTGAAGCACGTATTAATAATTTAGAAAATAAAAATCAGCAAATTTGTTTCATATATTAATATTCCTTCTAGTCACGAAGTATAATTATAATATGAGAGTGAATGAAAAATGTTCCGCAATCTGGCTGTAGAATCGATTTTAATTAACTTTTAGAAAAGACGAATACATACTTATGTATTAACTTCTCTCACATAATCCCAGTGCTTTCCAGTACACTTTGTCCATCTGTAAACACTCCTTCATATTTCTTTATTAAAAATGTTTTAGGCTGAGCTGTGAGCCCCGAACGCACCGCCGTCGTCACTTCTTCATCAGAAGTGAATCTTCCTTCTTGTAGTTCTGCTTTCAGGCGACCAAACAGGTGAAAGTCAGACGGAGCGAGATCAGGACTATCTCTGGGGGGGGTTGGTTGGGGGGCGCTTTAAAACGTCAAAACAAATAGTCTTTGCAGAATGTTGACAGTGTGGCCAGAAGTATGCGGACGCGCCCTTGCATAGCAGCTCTTCAATAAGCGTCTCGCTGTAACTAACACTTGAGAATCCCAGGAAACTGTAAGCATCGATTTTCCAGCAGATGACAAAATTTGGAACTTTTTCATAAGTAAGCGATTGAGGATGTTTCCATTCCATGCTGTCATTTACTCTCGTAGTGATGAATCCATGCCTCGTCAACTTTCACCTTTCTTAGAGTATCGTTCCAAATTGCATTTGCAGACATCCAAACACTTCTGTTTTATGCTCGTCTGTGAGTTGATTCAGCGCTAGGTACACCCGCAAGTAGTGCACCCGTTTTTCCTAAAACCGCAGTTACGAATGTGAAACGTTCAGACCTGCACAGCAGTGCCTGCGGAGACGGTAGTCTTGAATGGAAAGCGCTGATAAGACGCGTGCGGCCATGTTCTAATATAAACGGAGTGTGGATCATTTTTGACTCACCCTTGTATTTTATATTTCAAATTTTTTGTTGCTTCCAACATTTTTACTGTTAACTCTCAACGTCTGTAAATATAATACTGTTTTAAGAGTAAAAACCTGAAAACCCTCAGTGTCTACCGGTAAGACTATGTCAGGTTTGGCTAACCGTCTCACTAACTACACTACGTTTCCTTGTACACATTAAGTATCCTGAGCCACTAGAGATTCATTAATCTATAAATCTATAATCTCGCTTGCTTTTACACTAGCCCTGATCCCTGTCCATGCAGCTGTGCAACCCGATGTGAAACTCAGACCCATCTGGAGTGGACTGTCATCATGCTAATCTGCTTAGTAAGGATTAGCGGGAGGGATGCTAGCACCCGTCTGTCTATTAAAGCAGTCCAGATTGTGTTTGAAGAGGTTTCAGTAAGTGGGTTGAATCCACACGACGGTCCTTCGGGACGTGTGAAGCAAAGAAGTGACACGTCGGTGGTGTTGCTGTTTTAACAATCTGACTTTTTGACTGTGTGTTGCATCACTGTAGCCTCATCGTAAACACTCTGAAACCTGATCATAGTAAAGTCACATACTGTATGTAATCCTGTATTTACACCATGTCAGTATACTGATTTATTGGTCTTTAAAACATACTTAGAATTAATTGAAATATGTGAATAAAGTGGCCAATTGAAGTCTGCCAGGCAGCTCAAGCTAACCGCACTGGCTATATACTGTCCATTGTAGTCCAGCTAGGGACTGTGGAGTCCAATAGTGACCATTACATTCGTTCCATCATATACGACCGTGGTAGGACCTCCGGTCAACATTCACACGCACACACTATGGGAAATTTGGGAACGCCAATTAGCCTAATCTGCATGTCTTTGGACTGTGGGAGGAAACCGGACTACCCAGAGGAACCCCCCCCCCCCCCTCCCCAAGCACAGGGAGAACATGTACACAGACCCTGAGGTGGGAATCAAACCCAGGACCTGGAGGTGCAAGGAGACATTGCTAACTATTCACCTTATTTTTCACTTTCAGCTTTTTAACTTTCACTTCTCAGTTTTAATTACTTTTGCTTGTTTTGTTTTTTTTCACTTTCGTTCTTCAGGTTTTTCACTTTTAAAAAGTGCAAAATTGTATTCCTATGTGTTTAATTTTTCACACCCCAGTTCTTTCATTTCGCTTCTAATTTTTTTACTTTCACTCCATTTTTTTCATTTTGCTTGTTTTTCACTTTCGCTTCTCAGTATTTTCACTTTCGTTCTTTAGTTTCTTTCACTTTCGCTCTACAGTTTATTCACTTTTGCTTGTTATTCACTTTCATGCCTGTTTTTTACTTTCATTTCTCAATTTTTTTTACTCTCGCTCCTCAGTGTCGTCACTTTTGCTTGTTTTTCTCACTTTCGCTCTTCAGTTTTTTCACTTTCGCTTCTCAGTTTATTCACTTTAGTCGCTTTTGCTCGTTTTTCTCACTTTAGTACCTCAGTTTTCTTTTACTTTTGTTTCACAGTTTATTTTTACCTATGCTCCTTTAATTTCTTAAATAAATAAATAAATAAATTAATTTGGAAACGTCAAGTACGTCAATGAATTTTAGCCACTGTTTTGTTGACGTTAGTGCTGCACCCTGCCTGCAATGGAGGACCTAGAAACATTGCTGAGGCCAAGAGAAATACTACTGGAACTGCTCATGAAACAGGACAAGATATGACATGATGAATTTTATTTTTAATTTTACTTTCCTTATTTTGACACTGAAAGACTGACCTGGAAGTTTGAATTACATGTTCTTGATGTTTTTTCCTCTCATGTCCAGATTTTTGAATTATTATTGTATTATAATTATTTTTTAAAATATTATTTTATGGCTCGCACATCAGTTTGAAGGCTTAATTTTTTTCCCAAAAAGAATAAATTAGGCACAATTTGGATATTTTACTTAGTACAAAATTACTATTTCTTCATGAGTACCTACAGTATATTCCCTCAAATAAATAGTTCACCTCCTACTGCTATATGTACATGTGTACATCAAAATACTACAAGTACTAATTTTTGATTCCAACCCTAACATCAGTGCAGAAGATGCATCATGTGAGCATCGCTGTGTAATTAATGAATTTATTCATGTAGGATAATAAAGTTGCTAAAACAGCTGACGCCTTCGTTTCAGTTTGTCACATTTTATTGAAAAATGGCACTTCTTATCTAATTACACTGAAAACAATTTGGAGACTAAGCAAAGTTGATTAAATTAACCTTTAGAAAATGGCATACACATTCTAAACATCAGTTTCCACTTGGTTGAGCAAGTCAACCTTTTCCCTTTTAATGATAAGGAGAATCTTGTGATATCGAATCTTTAATGAATCTTTACCGCAACATTAAGCATGATGGAGTTCTGCGAAGTGCTGATGCTTTAAACTGCAAAGGAAATGTCAAATCCTGATGAAGCTCCGAGAACAGAACCAACATTTCTCTTGAATAAAGCCCTTAATTTAAATGGTGAAGGAAAACGAAACATGGTTATAACCCCCATCATCTTGGTGTGTACTCCTGAGGCAGCCCGCTGTGGTTGCTGTCTCTGAGTGCCTGATCCACCACCTTAATATAACTGTCAATCAACCGTCTCATGTCTGGGGTAAAGGGGTCAAACGTGGGCCGGCGAGCGCCGGAGCGTTTGAAATGGCCGTCTTTGTTGGTTTCGGCGCAAAGCAGACGTTCCTCGCTGGTGCTGATATTGAGAAAGGAGATAACAGAGCGAAGTCTGGGCACCAGCGACTCCTGCAGCTCTTCATAATGAAGCACCAGCAGCTTGCGGCCAAATCGGAGCCAGTCCAGAACGTGAGATGCCCACCAGGACGCGTAACTGCCCACAAACTCGGGCCATTCTGCACAGACACACAGATAGCGCAAATATCTATTTAATCCCTCCGTGGCTTAATTGTCTTTAATTAAACTTTGCAAACCAACTGGCTTTCTTCCTTTTGCATTACAGCGATAACTGCATTGATCTTGGCAACGACTAAGTAAAAACACACTTGCTGTGGTGCTGTTACTGGGAAAAGAATCAATGACTGAGTGACCAAAGAATATTTTTTAATAAAAGTACATCATGATGTTTTATCCGTCTTATACTAAAGCAGTTTCATTGACTCACAGGCTGTACTTTTTCATTCATCACTTTATAGTTGCACTTAATGTTATGGGACGTCCATAAAAGGTAAGAATGGTAAGACTGTAAGGAATATTGTCAGAGAAAGTGAATCGGCACCTTTTGACCAATCAGAATTAGATGTTTTATCTTTTTTCCCATGTGACAGTGACTGAGCTTAACGTGGCGTGATGCCGATACCTTTGCCCTTCCAGTGCTGGTCCGAGGCGTAGCCGAGATGTCCCGCGCATTTGCGATTGAACTCGGCCATGAGAGAGCGGTACGGGTTTCTGATCAGCAGGATGGCCGAGTCGTACATGTCGACGTCGCGCTTGCCGCTCTCGTGCGTCTTCACGCAGATGGTGCGTCCGCTTTTCCAATAATCCTTCTCACCCTTGAAGCCTGGACAGAAGGAGGGAGGTTTGAGATGTGACGCATGAAAGACGCAGTGAATCTCAGTGACACGGCTCATTAACAAAAGCACACAGTTTCGAGTAATCTGAGTAATGGAGCTTCTCCTTCTCATGCCAGACTAATGACATCAGGTCAGTGATGGATACGAGCGGTTTGACCTACAGCTTCGGTTAAATCCCTCGGCTACATTTACCTGCTTTACCTGCTAATGTAGTCCTAATAACTATTTTATTTGTTATTGCATGGTTACTTAGAGATTACAGATGGACATTTGAGCCAATAAACAGAAAATAATAATAATAATAATAATAATACATTTATGTGATGTGAAATGTTCGATCTATATAATAGCTGTTTATATAATCGTGTCCTCCATTCATGGGCGATTTTTCTCATTTCTCTGCACAAGTACCAAAGGTTTGTTCACTTTTTCTAAACTATTTCTTACCCATGAATGAGAGAGTCTTTACAAGGTCGGTTTTAATCCCACACCACTTAGATTACTTTTTCAATGCTTTTTGGCTCATTTAATGATCTGACAAGTAGCAGGAAGAACCAAAAGTATCAATTTCGATCAGATTCAGTCGGAGTAATGTGCGTAAAAGCCTTGAGAAAAGACTCTTGCTCTAGCAGCTGCACATTAAATGGGAAATACTGGGCTGGTTAAACCAGATACAGATTTTGGTAGGAAAATATTGGACCTCTTTACTACCTGTACTGTAGGTCACAGGACCTGCATTTACATTGATTCTAATATTCCAGTAATAATGGCAATGATACAGTAGATCAATCAGAATAAAATGCATCATGTGACCACTTTAGAACTTCAGAACAAGAGGGGAGGAGTTAACCTTTAATAGGCCATTCAGTAGGTAAATAGTAACTACTGCAATAGTGGGTAAACACTTGACCTGATCGTTTTTCTCTTGTCAGAATACAAATGAAGTTGTTTCTGCGAATGTGGAGGAACATTTGGTGATGTGTGATGAGTTTCCAGGAGGGAATTGTTGCTTTCATTCCTGATCAATACTCCTTTCTCCCACTACTCTTTACTCTTTTCATCGACTGGGGCTCTTATTGAGGAAGGAACACTGAATGTAGGAAAGGATCTAACCAACCACGGATGAGACTGAATTCTTGTAACTGATCATAAACTGGATTTATCAGAAAAAATGTGACGTCTCGAAAACCTCAAAACTGGGGGACAAATTTCCAGCAGATTAGGCACAACATACAGAACCATGTCCGCAAAGGTTATATTTTGATTTCATGGACATAAAAGCACATCTTACCGATCAGTGTCTGTGTAAACCAGGAAGCTATTGTCCAGGTAATCATGAGCATTTTTTTTTTGCTGAATCTGAATCTAATTCATACGTTTTCAGATGAATTAAAACTTTTCAGTTCTTACAACTTTGCAAGCAAGTGGGAGACCTTGTTTTTCCCATGAATCAAACGCTTTTCTGATCCTTCAGTATCAGTACAGCAATCAATCAATCAATCAATCAATCAATCAATCAATCAATCAATCAATTAATCAATCAATCAATCATTAAGAGGTTCATTGGATGGTTTACGTTCTTGCTTCCTTAATGGTTTCAAGTGCACATGTACTGATGTGACTAAATTGAGTTACAGCTCCACAATTTGTTTTCATGCACCAATCAGCCATAACTTTACAATGCTAAACGTTACGTATGTTCCCCGGATACCATTCGGGCAGCTCTGGCCCCTCGGTGCATGACTCCACAGGACCTCTGGGGGTGTGCTGTGGTGACTGGCTCCAGGACACCTGCGGTAGATCTGGGGAATTTGGAGGCCAGGTCAGCAGCCATGGGCGCGTTGCCATGTGTGGTGCACTGGGTGTTCAG
Source organism: Clarias macrocephalus (assembly GCA_011419295.1). Taxonomy (NCBI): domain Eukaryota; kingdom Metazoa; phylum Chordata; class Actinopteri; order Siluriformes; family Clariidae; genus Clarias; species Clarias macrocephalus. The sequence continues at coordinate 13,376 of JAAGKR010009504.1, read as the reverse complement.
AAACCTTTCTATCATGACCAGCATTGACTTTTTGGTCATTTGTGCTTCGCTGGTGATCATTCTTTGGGATCAGAACCGGATGGGCCGGCCTTTGGTCCACACACATGCGTGAGCCTTGGTCGCCCATGATACTGTCACAATTTACTTGAACGTAATTGATAATGTTTTGCGGTGTTAATGTTATGGTTGATCGGTGTAGATTTGATCGTGTATTTTCAAGCCCCTGAATAAAATTTATGATTCGAGTAGAATTAATGTAAACCAGTTACACTCTCGCCTAAAGTGAGAAACTCATCACTGGCACATTAGCCCTGTTCTATTCAACTCATGTAATATTACACTACTAGATCCAACTTAGAGTTGCCAACCAGTGCCAACATCCTGGTTTAATTAAATGTAACTGGTTTAATTCAATCCTACATGAATCATTCCATAGTAATTAGAAACTTCTAATTCTATTAACTTCTAAATCGAGTTCAATATAAGCAATGATATTACATTTCGTTAAACATTTCATATTTTGAGCTAAACCATCCGGTCCCTTAAACCTGATTGTCCACATACTCTATTATTTCAGTTCGCAAAGACGTTAAGTGTAACATGTTTATTTAGAAGAAAATCTCTGGTCTGTTTACCTCTGTTATAAAGTGTGCCATCGAAGTAGTAGCTGCCTGTGTAATATCCGGTAGCGAGCTCAATCAGGTGTCTCACCCAGGTGTTACCTGCTCCAGGAAAACTGGACAAAGCCACCAGGTGGCTCGATTTTTCTGGCAGGAATCTTCTCTCCGTGCATCTGGAGTCTGCATGAGGAATTTATCGCTGCGTTATTTATCACCAAATGTTTCTAGAAATGTCGCAGAAGCAGTAAAGCCGTAAGGACTGTAGATGAACATTTTCAAATTGATCCGCACGCAAGTGAGTCTATCTTGCAATTGTTTTTCATATTATTGATGTACATACTGTATATGTACTGTATATACTTTTAATTGCTTCATCATTAGGAAACAACAAAAAGACAAAAAAGTTCACAAAATAAGTGGCTAGACATGTAAAAATAAAATCAAATTAGCGGTGTCTAAAATCTAGCAGAACTACAAATAGAGCTGATAATCTTAACAGTCTATTAAAGCATTCTTTGAAAATGCTTTTATTTCATTTGTTCTGTTGGAAAAAAAAATAGAATATGAATGAGTTTGAGGGCACTTACAGAACACGCGTGGGCACAAAGGTTATTAGAGAATATTTATAGAACATGCAAAAAGAACCTTCTTTTCTACTGAGTTTATTCTAATTTCTTTATTTTTTTTAATATATATTCACATGTATCCATTTTGTATCAACATCCCTCTGCTAATTAAACTTTGTGTATATACATCTATAAAGCTTTATATTCATATATTCACTTCTTATCAACAGGCAAGGCAGGTAACTCCTTGGGGCCCCAAGCCAGTAGGAGCCCCTGAGGGCGGATAAACAATCTTTTGAAAATAAATCTGTGAACTTTGGAGGAAAAAAAAAAAGATTTACATTACACATTTTTTTTTTGTTAGTGTCAGATTATTTGTAAGATAATAGTGATGCTGGTATGAATTGGTGCTTGCAAGAATTTTTGCCTAGGGCCCCAAAAGTCTCTAGAGTCTGCGATGTTTCTATTAAAGGTTTCATATTTTATTACTTCTATGAGGTCACAATAGAAATATAATTGGCTTGTTTATGATACAACAAATTTCTAAAAATGTCTAAAAATGACACTGAATTAATTTTGTTTTAAATATGTTTTCAGAATTGATTTAATGCGCCAATTAGTTCCTTTCGTAGGAATTTGTGACATCACAAGCTACAGTAAACTGTTTTGCAGATGTTCCGTGATATTTAATTTAATTATAAACTGATTTTTTTTAAAAGTATAATGTGATGTGATATTTCTTTAATAAAACACCACCCTATAAATTGCTTTGCTTCCCATAATCCCATATTACTTGCACATTGCCTTTTTTTTTTTACAATTAAAGGAGCAAACGTTTGCACTACTGGACCATATTAAAAGCTCTATGCACTGAAACTATCCAGAGAAACATCCGACATGTTTGTGTGTTTGACCAGCACTCGGTGTGGCTCTTACCCTGCACGGGCGTCTGATAGACCTGCAGGAAGTGCGGGCGTGGTTTTTCGGTTGCCAGGCTGCTGTTGATCTGAGCACAGTGTTCCTCGATCACTGGATCATGGAGGGAGAAATGTGGAGTAGCATAGCCGCAGAAACACTCCGGAACGCTCAGCATGGCTAACGGAAACTCCTAATGAGAGAAAAAATGGAAGTGTGTTGGAGGGAAGTCACGTGTGGGGCATCTTCAGTTTTTCGGTCGTGCCATTTATTCAAATAGAGATCTCTGAATCATTACGTACGACTGCATTTATTTTTAGATCCCATTAGCCTAAGGCACTTTCAAAGACCAAAATTAGTTTCTCAGCTGACAATCAATTGACCCTGTGGGCAGAGCGTAGCAAAAGCGTTCCCATCTAACCGCTGGTTCTCCAATTACTCTGGAAGAACACCACTCAGCAAGCAGCGTGCACAATTGATTACAGCATTAATTGATTGTCTTAAGGGCTACATTAATGTTTAAACAAGCAGATTGTTTTGCACAAGGGCTGCAGCAGAAAATCTAACTCGAAGAAGCGCTTAACTCTGAGCACGGACGCCAAGACAAAGGGCAATCAATGCTAATCTTCCAGTGATATAAACAGTCAAATGAAGCGTAGCAACGATATGGAAAAGGGGGGGGGGGGGGCCAGAATAAAGCGGGGAAGGAAGACCTTGTCCATGCAGGCCTCGATGCACATCTGGGACGTGAGGTTAGGCTGAACCGTGCGGATCAGAGACGCCGCGGTCGTGTTGTCGGGTCTTCGGAAGCAGCCACGATAGCGGACGTTCCTGTCTGAAAGGCAAGAAGAGAAGATAACCCCCCCCAAAATTATCCAGGGTTTACCCAAACACAACGTGTTTCTGCAAATGATTTAGCTGAAGGCTAATCAGACCAGAGACTTGCTACAAGAGTACAGATATGGGACAGGGAAGAATTTTCACAAAGTTGAAAGATTTTTTACTCCATCTGGTTTGATAAAAGAAGTGGACGTGACTTTCACAAATTCATTGCTTTATTATTCACAACATACAGGCGTTAGCGAGTGAGTTTTTACGTTTGGGAAACTTAATGTTGCTGCCAAAGCAATATTCCCTTATCCACACATACTGTACAAGGGAAGCTTTAGAAAACTTTATCTACACCGTTTGGTGACACGCAAGCTTTGGTTTTGGTCACCGAAAACAGACTTTTGGGAAAACATGTTCCAGGACGAAGACATTTAGAAACCGTTTTCCGTGTAAGGATGTGCTTGCATCTCATGTTAGACTGTAATGTTATTTTAGACCTACGATTAGATAATATGGCTTTACAGGTATAAATGCTACAGGTATACAGCATGCTTGCACCGTGTGTTTTTGCACTTTTATGTGAAATTATTTAGGCTGCTGGCTAGGGATGGCGGTAGCATCACCAAGGAATCAAACTCGCGATCTCCGGATGTTTGTTCATGCTACAGCCATGCGTAGCCAGGAGTCCAGTGACACTAGGCACATCATAGAAGTGTGTGAGTTTAAACAAGCGGAAGAGGTCTGATAGCACTTTCCTTCAAGTGTGTTACAGCGTTCCCAACATTGCTTGAACAGCAGTTGGAAATGATAGTGTCAGCTGGCGTCCCGTGTCTCTTCGCCCTTCCTGATTGTCACCATGATGAGTGAGCGCTAACATAAAGAGGAGAGAATGGCCTCCGACTAAATTAAGGAGAAAATCGGTGACACCCCCCTCCCCCCCCCCTTTTGTTGATTAATCTAAAGAAAATACTTGTATATACAGTACAACTGATTAATTGCAATGAACGTATAATTAGTTTACTGCCATGTTGAGGGACCTTCCTAAGTATCTCAGTGTTCAGTCAGCTTTGTTTTTGCTCAGTCGGCAGCGGGAAATCAGTTAGTTGCCCTAAAATCATGTACGCTAGTTTCTTATCAACCAGCCACACATGAACTTTGCTAGATTCTTCAAATTTTCTTCTTAAAAACAGGGTTGGGGTTGAAATGGTTCCTAGGCCGTATATGGTCATAACAAATATGTTGCAATGAACGTCCATGAAATCAAAAGCAGAATAAATCTAAATTGATCTGCCTCAAGGCTACATGAGATATTACAAAAACAGGCTGACTGAAGGAATGTCTGCAAATCTGAAATAACAGACGTGTTTACATTCTTTCATTTGCTCAAACATAAAATGAAAACAGCAACAACAACAACAAAAAAAAGAAAAGAAAAGAAAAGAAAAAAGGGAAGGACCATTTGTCCTTCCTTGGGTCACTTTTCAGAAGGCACTGGGCACTGCCAACTTGGTGTTCTGGAGATGTTCTGACCCAGTTGTCCAGCCATTACACCTGGTTCAAGTTGCTTGTTACACTTGCCCATTTTTCCAGCTTCCAACACATCAACCTTGAGAACTCAGTGTCAGTGGCTAATATACAGCATGCCAACTCTCATCTCAACGGGTATAACTGTAATGTGATAATCAATGTTTGAGAAAAAATATTAATTGGAATCAATTCATGTATACCTACAGTCTTATGCAAAAGTTTAGACACCCCATGATAAATAACAGATTTTGGTGTTTTTTTAATTGAAAATATGTTAACACAGTCGCACAATATTTTCAGCAAACTTTGATGCATACAGTAGTTACTTCTTATGCCATAAATTTTTATAAAAAATAAAAACATTATTATGGCACAGTGCAAAAGTTTGGGCACCCTAAGAGTTTCAGAGTCTCAGATTCCTTTTACAAGGTTTCAGACCTTAAATCAGCTCGTTAGATCTGACGCATGGCAACAGCTGTCATTAGTAAATGCCAGTTTCAAAGCTTTACAAATACTTTGACTCTTCAAACCTTGTGGACACTCAACAACCATGGGTTCCTCTAAGCAGCTGTCCAAGGCTCACAGCCCTATTTATCAAGGGGTGCCTAAACTTTTGCATAAAACTGTATATATGAATATTTAAGACTAATTCAGAGTAAATTATTGGATTCTTAAAATTAATTAATGATGCATTGTTGAAGCAAGTTTACTAAAATTGTTAATGTAGAATGTGGATTTAAGCTTGAGGAAAAGTAGGTAAGAATGTAGATGAACAGAAGAAAATGAGATATTTATGTACGGTACTGGTATTTATAGCAAATACTGTTTTTATATCATTCATCTCATTACCTGTCTGCAGATGTTTCATACAGGGGTGAAATAATACCAGGCTGCGTGAAGAAAATGTACTAAACCGTATGTTTGCTTCTTGATAGCGTTGTTCTATCAAACATATGCATTTTATTTTTTAAGCAAAACTTTAGTGTTGCATGAATTAATACCACTTGTGCTGCAAGAGGTTACATTTCACCCAGTTTAAACAGAAAAAAGCGACACCGTTAATGGATTAGTAATTTGGTGATCGACTTGCACGACGCACACTTTCATCAATGATACCCCTGATTTGTTCAGATTTTTGCCTGGACAGGCTTGTGACATTCTCATCAGACACATCAAGTCACATCCCACACATCTCCAAGAGTCTGCAACTCCAGATTCAAAAGCTAGCATGTGCCAGCCTGCCTGAGGGAGACGCCATGTCACACAATACCCATCAGCACCTCTGTAGAATTAACCAGACCCAGTTCTTTTATTCATTGATTGATTGATTGATTGATTTTTTTGCCGCTCAAAATAATTGAAGCCTCGAACGGATTGGAACGATGTTTGATCCTGTGTGGGCCGTAACAATGAAACAACTCCGAAATTATTACACACGCCGCTTTGAGAACTACAAGCTGTGCGGGATTAGATGAGAGACTGTGGGGAAATGAGAATAACCCCGACGCCATCGTGACACAGGTGTGTGTGGGATTTATTAAACACCTATAAGTCTTTCTAGATAAAACGGTATTAAAAGACAAGACTGAGCTGGATTTTTAGGAGTGAGTGGCTTCCGAACTGTGCAAGTAGAACATAAAAAGTTTACGAATAAGACGTATAAACATGGAATAATACGTGTATTTTGTTCAATTTTCATATGCTCTGAGAGGTGTTTTTGTGAGTCAGAGAGTTAAAGGATGCAGCAGTGGTGTGGTGTGTGTTGGTTTGGCTTCTGATGAACCAGGGTCAGAGAAGCACGACTCAGACATATGGCTATTCACAGAACTGAAGCCAGAATCTAGTTCACCTCCTGGATAACCTCTATTAGGCGGGGTAACAGCCGTGTAGTGTGTGTGTGTGTGTGTGTGTGTGTGTGTGTACTCGTGTGAGAATAATGAATATGCTATTCAGGATGAAAACCTAACATGTGTTAAATGAATGCAAAGACAAGATTGTTTTGAACGCTTGTCAGAAAAGGGTCAAAGGTCACACTTTAGAGGTGCGCATTAGGATTCCAGGGCAAAACAATAACTTTTGTGGGTGGGACGTGGTCAGATATGATGCCTGCAGGACAGAAAAAAAAAAAAAATCCTGTAATTCAATGGAAATAAGAATCGTAGGCGGACTGATGATTTCAGGGATTCGCGATTTTCAGTTAATTCCAGTAGCATGAATGTTTATTGATTTAAGCAGCTATATCTCTAAGAGGTTTGAAAGTATTAAAATCTACTGAAACCTATTAATCTTGTTCTGTTGATTGTTTAAATGCCACGTCTTGTATGTCTTCTGCCCTGGTCCAGTAGGCGTCGTAATTGAACCCACTGCCCAAAAAATCAGAGAGAAGGAAGAAGTAGTGATGATCTCACAAAATTCTAGTTTTTGCAAGTATGTTGAAGACGACGCAGGAGGATAACCGAATAAAGTGAGTTTACAGTACCTAAAAGTGTGGATCGGTTCTCAATCCAAAAACGGCCAGTCGATTCAATGAATCGAATCATTTCTAAATGGAATCTCCAATTTTTTTTATTTTTTATTTCATTACATTTTTGAGGCATGTGGTGCGGTTTATATATGATTTTGTTTGGGCCGCACCCACTTGAGATTAAATTCTGAACATAAATACAGAAATCTGAGCAGATAAAGATACAAAAAGTGGTATTGTGTTAACATTCCTCATTCGTGTTTTGTGTGTGCATGTAGAATTCTTGAAAAATATGATGGAGGTCATTGTGGTTGAAGTGGCCAAAAACAGCCAAAAATAAAAACAAAATAGTCTACTACCTTGGCGATTTCCTACAAAGCGACCGCTTTTCCATTTCGAAACTGACTAAGCGAGACCTTGTGCTATAAACCTCAACCACAATGGTTTTCTAATAAAAGCACTGTCTTTCTGAAAAGTAGGATTTCATTTAGTGCTCTTACTCAATATTATGACCCGGTGTCATTGAACATAGAGCAGCTTAACCTGTAATTTATACTGATTTCTGAAATTCATTGCACACCTTGCTGCCAATCAGCAACACAGTTTTTTTTTTTATAGTCATTAGTTCATATTGAAAGTCCATAACACTGGCCGCTGCTTATTATTCAGGACAGTCTGCTACAGAGTAAGAGAAAGAGAAGGACAAGATATTCTGCAATGAAGGCTGGGAGGAGGTGAAGATAGCTTATTTCACTCCAATTACACGCCTAATACCATGCATTTTTGTCCCAAACCTGATGGGAACAAAATCAGAGGGGGAATCTGATGATTCGTTATCAATCAATCTGTTGGTCTCTATGATGTCCTGGAAGAAATTGAGCTGGTCTGGGAGTAGAAGATGGAAGACTGTCCGAGTTTAACTTTCTTCAATGTTTATGAAATGTTTTGTCTTTGCGGAACAAATACGAGAACTTATTTCCCACTTAACATCAGCAGTACATCTAATCACATCTCTTCTTTCAATTAAGTTAGCTTTGACTCCACTAGCTTTTAGGCTAAAAACTGGGATACAACAAATCAGGCATCAGGTATCAGTCTAATGCAGTGCTTGTTTACTTGTAAAAATGCTCTGATACTGTAACCCGATAGCAGGAGATACTCTATGAAATAAAGCCTGGTGTACATTTTCACACTAATAAAAACATGACACAGAATCTGAAGGTTTTTTGAAGACTGATAACTGCAATCAAAACAAAGAAGTGTGCAAAATGTCCAGATGAGGACCTACAGCATACTAAAACAATACAAGGACCTTGAAAATGACACTTAAACATTCAGTGTCGACAGATTTTTACCATTTAACAAAGACATGTTGACATATTCACGAATCAGGACATTCGCATAGTTAACATAGCAGATAGCCTACTATCAGGAAATTAAATAAGTTTTAAGACCATTTAAACCGAGGCATTGCCATGTCTTTCATTGTTTTGTCCCTGTTAAGACATTACAAAAACTATATAAGAAACCTTTTATTTTGAATTTTAAAGCACTTTTTAGGGCATCTCATTTTGTTATTATGAACATAATATGAAGCACATACTCACACATTCATCATGAAAGATCTATTGTAAAACAAAATAAAATTCATGTTTGCTTCAGCATTGGAAACAATATTGTTTTAGGCTAATTAATTCTACACAATTCTTTGTTGTACTGCGTCTGGCTTTTAGGTAAAGTCCTTCCATGCGCCATCTGGCCGATATTCAGTGAAGCACAACACATTTATTTAAATTCTTAAATGTTGCTTGTGGGATTCCGCGGCACGGCGCGAGATGAATTGCGGTCTTTTGCGGGAAAAGGCGCGCATTCTTAATGGCCACATCTGGTATGTTGTACTTGATGATCAGACGCTGTCAGTTATAAACAACAAAAGATTTAGACACATTAAAAACTTTATTTGCAGTTGCAGAGACAGTCTTTTATGTAATGAAACTAATCCTAGTCTACTCCAATGCTGATCTAGTCAATCCAAATTTAACTATTTAATGCATTTAAAATCAATAGCCAATTTTATAAAGAACATGCCTGTCGGTGCAAGTGCTTGAATTCAAATTTAAATTTTATTTGTCACATACACAGTCACACACAGTATGATATGCAGCGAAATGCTAATACTGTATGACTGCCCGTAACCTTACACTAAAGACTTTTCATAGTTACTATTTAAACTATGGTGGCACAGTGGCTCAGTGGTTAGCACTTTCTCAGTGCTCCTCCAGGTCCTAGGTTCTATTCCCACGTCGGGTCTGTGTGTATGGAGTATGTTCTCCCTATGCTTGGTGGGTTTCCTCCAGGTACTCCGGTTTCCTCCAACAGTTCAAAAACATGCAGATTAGACTGGCGTGATACACTGCATAGCTACTAAATGCCTCATTATATGACTGTCACAATATAAAACAGTGACAAATTCCAGGAAAAAAATATCAGAAGGAAAATTGTATTCATAAGAACCACATTTCACACTCTTTTACTCACTAGGTATGTTACTAGGTGTGCAACCCAACTGCGCACATACAGTACATATCACCGTGATCCTGATGTATTGATGTAACTTTTTTATTCAATTCATACTCCCAAAAGAGAACGCTTATGTATATATGACTAGAGTGTGCCTCAACATCTGGGTACTTGAGAAAAAAAAAAGAAAAAAAAAAAAGAACTCAGAAAGGAGCGGTAATGACGATCAGGAAGTAAGGAATAGAACATTTAGTCTCACACTCACATCTCCTCTGGCCAGGAAGAACCTCCTCCACTTTGTAGACAGACAACCGGGCTACGCCCCCACAGAGAGACCCTTTCTCTCCTTTACAGTCCAGGTTACACTCCTCTTCCTTCATCCGAGCCCCGGCGATGCGGTTGCCGCAGTAACACTCGGACCCGTACTCCAGGCCTGCGTACTGGTACCCGCTGTGGAAATCAGCAACAGATAAATGAAAATCCACCCTTTTTTTATTCTCCCAACTGTTTCACCTTATAGGTAATTAATCATGTTTAGTGTCTGAGGTTTGCTTCTTTTGTTTTTGCAATGAATTGACAAGGATACAGCTTCATTTGTCTTAAAATATAGCTAAATATATAGCTGCCTTATTAATAGCAATATCAGTAATAGTATATGCATATGTATAAATGCATTTATGACATAATAATATAATATAATAAACATAATAAAAACAATAAATCCATGCAACCAATGATCCACCATCACTAACTTTAATTAAACAACAACAACAAAAAAAATATATATATATATATATATATATATAAATATTAGGTTTTATATCTGATGTATTTTAAAAACATTTAGTGTAGAGACTTTAATGTCCATCCACTGTCCTGGCATTATAGTCTATAGTTATGTCCATCATTTAATGAAGCTCCAAAGGTTTGTCCAAAGTAGATGTACTGTACAATCCATTATCATTTCTCACCACTGAAATAGATATGGATATGAATAGGAACTTTGGTCACTGCTTTCTATTGCTACTAGGGATGAGAATCACCAGGTATGATACCTGATATGATATTGTTATGAAACCTAGGTGCTGATTGGATGTGTATTGCAAATCTATTAGTATCACAATTCTATAAATACAGTGAAACCTTGTATTGCGAGTAACTTGGTCTGCAAGTGTTTTTTAACGTACTGTAGTACATATACACTTTGTCTGCTGAGTTTCAGACTGTGGAGTTTTCGCTGTGGGATTGTAGGTAATCATCTACCATGCTCGGTCTCAGTCTCAGTGCCCGTGCGTCACTTGTGTAGTCAACATCCGTGCTTACATAAAGCATTTTTTTTTAAGTGTAGTGACTGTTCTTTAATAACTGAACTGCACAACAGCCCCCCGGGAAGAAAAAAAAAAAGTTAAACAGGCTGGAGAGATGAATCTGTTTAACAACAATGCAATGTCACATTTCCGCGAAATCCTCAAAAGGAGGCAAAAACAAGTATCATTAGAGAGGTTCCAGATTCCAGTTTCCAGAGTCTCTGACTCTCTGTCAGAAAGCAGTGATTCTGTTAGTGTGTGCAGCTGTGCTGTGCCTGTGTGTGTGTGAAAGTCATCCTAAAAAATCCTAGGAAAGCATCCCTGCTCCTTTTGTCCACACTCTGATCTCAATCACCACAGCTACGACTTTTTTCAAAGTTAAAATTCAGGTTAATTGTTTCAATTTTTACTTCATATTTTGTAATAATTGTATTTATATAAATATTTTTGGGTTGTGGAATGAATCATCGGAGTTTCCATTATTTCTTATGGGGGAAATCTGCTTTGATATATGAGTGTTTTGATATACAAGCATGCTTCTGGAACAAATCGTGCTCGCAATCCAAGGGCTAACTGTATAATGTTGATTTTGTTACAATTCTAAACAAACGTAGCAATATTATACAAGATGCTGTGCTGCCTGCCAGCGTGTGAATTATTTAGAGCACGCCACTGGTAAGGTTATAAAGTAATGGTAACATTTTACCAACTCAAGTACAAACATAAATAAATAAAAAATGACATTGAAAAAATCGATTTTGGAGTCACTATGGTGAAACATAAAATGATACACAAAAGAATTGTGGTACATCACTGAAACAATTTTTTCCACAAATACTGGCCAATGTTCAAGTGGAACTGAAGGAATAACATTTGCCATCACATCTACAGTGTGGAAAAACATTCTTGGTAGAAAAAATGAGCACACTGAATATCCATCATTTGTGTTTAATTCTTTTAAATCTTTATATGACAGAAATAATATTTAAATTATCCTAATAAGCAGACTTGCCAACCTGCCAAACAAATTGTTTTTTAACATCACAGTTCTCTGCTATGGGCGAGTCCATGAAAGTTAAACCATACCATGGGGGGAAAAGCCATAACCATACTGATACTTTAAATACTACAGTTGCTTTATTTTACTTATTTATTTATTACAAGAGGCATTTTTTAACATAGTCTGCTTTTATGAACTTTTATTTCCCTACAATAATGACTAAATAAATAAATAAATAAATAAATCAGGGTGTTGCTTTGTATATTTGATGCTCACCACTTCATTTACAAATAAACCATCCAATGCTGAGTGTCAAAATACACAAATAGACACAAAAATGATAAAAATTACAAAAAAGAGAGATAGAGAGCGAGACAGAGAGAGAGAGAGAGAGAGAGAGAGAGAGAGAGAGAGAGAGAGAGGAATGCACCAGAAAAACAAAAACAAATGTCAGCAAGGAATGAAAATTTCATAATTTCATAGATGGGTTTTTTTGGAAATATTATTTCAAATGGTTCATGTTAAAATTCACTATTTAAGCGAGTTCTTCGTACAGTCTGTACAGGACTGATTCAGACACGTCATATGCAAACTTAAAAATGTCACATCCATAAGACCGGTATATCTGAAATCATTTAATCCAAAAACAAACATTAAAATCTGCACTTTTTTCACTCTCTTTCATAAAAGTTTGCTCAGTTAGTGCCACATCCATAATGCTGATAAAATGCTGTAGACTTTTTTAGGTTGGAAATGAGATGCATTTTGCAGATTTGTTTACATTTTAGCTGAAAAGATTACATTAAAAGTTCTGTAAATGCTTTGAGGCTTTTTGTCCACCAATACGAGTCCACAAATAAATAAATAAATAAATAAAATTAGTAAAAAAAAAAAAAGTGAGCCAATTGATGATATAGAAATCTGGAGCGGCTGACAGTTGTGTAAGTTTTGAACACTGATATTAACCGACCCCTGTGTGGAAGCTCAGCCCCTATATCTAGTTCACATTAGCACTCTTTTGGGCTGTGACCTCGAATCATTTTAGTCTCCTTGAAGATGGCGAGATGACACAAATTATACCTGATAAGCATATTGTTAAGATCAGTTAATTATACAGTTTGAACAAAAATAATTTGGACACCTGATTGTCACACGCAGATGAAATCCTGCACAGAGTGCAGCCCGGACTACACTCAACCCAAGTGTACACCTTTTGGATGAACTGGAACTCGAAATCTTGACATCAGTGCATGATCAAAATAATGTTCCTGTAGCTGAATGAACAGGAATCAGCCACACTTCAATATCTAACGGAAAGCCTTCTCAGAAATCTGACAGCTGTTACAGGAATAAGTTCAACAAGGACAACATCTGGGTGTGTGATGGTCAGGCGTCCACATACTTTTGGCCAAACAATGCGTATGTTTATTAGGAATCATATATTTAATAGAGAAAAACATTGTGGGTCACTTTAGTTTTGTTGAAAAGGAACACAAATATGTATAACATAATGAAATAGATTAATTTAAAAAAGTATTTGTGGTGTTAATTATAATTATAAAGTCATAAAAATGCTGTTAGTGCTTGTGTACTGATCAAACAGAACACAATAGAATTAAGTTAAGG
>JAAGKR010009503.1:0-26444 GCA_011419295.1 Clarias macrocephalus | reverse complement strand
GATATAAAAGATTGGATGACCGATAATTTTCTTTTACTAAATTCAGATAAGACAGAGATATTACTTATTGGCCCAAAAACCAGTACACAACAGCTTTCACAATTCAGCCTGCGTTTAGAAGGATGTATTGTTACCACCAGCTCGACAGTGAAAGACCTGGGTGTAATATTAGACAGTAACTTGTCCTTTGAAAATCATATCTCCAACATCACAAAAACATCCTTTTCCACCTTAGAAATATTGCCAAGCTTAGGAACATTTTATCTGTATCTGATGCAGAAAAGCTGGTTCATGCATTCATGACCTCCAGACTGGACTACTGTAATGCATTACTGGGTGGCTGTCCTGCATCCTCAATTAACAAGCTACAGTTAGTCCAAAATGCAGCTGCCAGGGTTCTCACTAGATCCAGAAAATATGATCATATAACCCCAATATTATCATCCCTGCACTGGCTACCCGTTCAGGTTAGAATTAATTACAAAATAGCATTACTTACGTACAAGGCTCTAAACGGTTTAGCTCCCACACACCTAACCTGTCTTCTGATACGGTACAATCCACCACGTTCCTTAAGATCACAAAACTCTGGACTTCTGATAGTTAACAGAATATCAAAATCTACAAAAGGAGGCAGGGCATTTTCATATTTAGCTCCAAAGCTTTGGAATAGCCTTCCTGACAGTGTTCGGGTGTTGGGACACAGTTTCCCAGTTTAAAAGTAGACTCAAGACGCATCTCTTTAATCTGGCATACACATAATTCATTTCTTTACCTCATACTCCAGTACATCTATCCTGAATGGCAGCTACGCTAATTCTTTTCACCTGCTCTTTATTTTTCCACCCATACCGAGGCATCTGGAGATTGTGCCAGCTTCAGTAGACAGAGGCCAACCCTGCGAGGATCCTGAGGCATCCAGAGAAGGACCTGCTCCAGCTGGATTCCTCTTCATGTTGGTTTGGATCTACACATGCTGCTCCTGAGCTCCCAGTGATCCAGACCCCCATCTGCCCCCTGCACCTGCTGACTCGTCCCTGAGCTGAACTGGACTTTGTGTTAATTTAAAGAACTTCTGTTATATCGAACTTTCATCTGCATAACACACACATGACGTTATATAATTTCTGTTATCTGTTATCACCCAGATGAGGATGGGTTCCCTGTTGAGCCTGGTTCCTCTCAAGGTTTCTTCCTATTGCCATCTCAGGGAGTTTTTCCTTGCCACTGTCGCCGTCACGCTTGGCTTGCTCATCAGGGACAATCTCATTGTTATCTAGACACATTTTTATTACACATATATACATTTCCATAAGTCTTCTTTTCATTTTCTTTTCATTTCTGTGAAGCTTCTCTGAGACAATGACCATTGTTAAAAGCGCTATAGAAATAAAATTGAATTGAATTGAATTGTAGATGTTTGGTTGGTACAGTAACTGAAATACCCTTTCAGCCAAAATGGCACCAGCTAACTTACTTTTAACATTCTCACAGAAAAGACAGAAAAGTGTTTCTCATTGTGAATGCTGTATGACCATTCTATTGACAACCATCTGTGATATCAATAAGAACCACTAGAGGGCATCGTATAGCAAAATTCTTTTTGTTTGTGTACAAAATAAATAATAAAGAGAAGATTAATGGCTGCTGCACTTTTGATTCTGCCGCTGTATATTCAAAACACAGTCTTGTTGGAAATTAAGAAGATTGTAAATATGGGGAAAGTCAATCAATCAATCAATCAATCAATCAATCAATCAATCAATAAGGGAAATAAAATTATGGTTGCCAACTCTATGAAACAGAAATAACTATTACATGCATACATACATACAGAAATAGTTTTTTTTATGTCACTGTAAATACTGATATGTATTTCCCTCTTAATGCTCCAGCTGTTGTGTAACTTTGCTGCAGTTGAATTTGAATGTCGTTTTATTAGATTGTTGATCTGTCCAGCACTGTTGTGCCTCTTCCAGTTATTACCCCTTCTTTGTGCCCTCACACACTGTAAATCTGTGTTAATTTTAATTGGATTATGCAAATATTATTTCTCTTCACCTGGAGAGAAAACAGCGGCAGAGCACCGTGTCGTTGCACGCCGGCCTCAAAACACTTTCATATATAAAAATGTCTGATGAGTCATAGCTGACTTATTAGCAGCCCACAGCCCAAAAAAATTAATATATAAAAATAATTAATAGAAAAAATATAAAGTCAAAATAAAACAAATTAACCTTCACCTTACCTTTGAAAAGACTCGCGACAGAACAGTGTCTCTGTTAGAGAGAGAGAGAGGGAGAGAGAGCGAGTGTGTGTGTGTGTGTGTGTGTGTGTGTGTGTGTGTGTGTGTGTGTGTCTGTGTGAAGGAGAGAGGAGGGAGGGTGTGTGTGTGAAGGGGCACAGTGTCCAATGACGTGGCCACACACATAACGGAGTCAGTGCAGGCTGACACATAGAGAGAGAAAATGGATGAGACTTTCTTTTGCTTTATACGTGCACACAACAGTACACACACGCACTGTACACACACAAAATAAAATATATCTTACATGCACACACGTGGTTTTTAACCAGTCTGTTTAAGATGTGTGTGTCTGTTATACCTGGGTGCTAGTTTTTCTCTCTCTAATTATTTTTCTACAGTGGAGTTACATTAAGGTATAAAGGAAAGCTGACTCTAAGCGTTCAGTGACCTGATCAAGCTCTGTGGGCTCATACGGCCTGGAATCCAATAACATGGAACATCTATAAAGAAAGTTCTATTCTGTTCTCTCTTATGTTATGGCTACTATAAACAGTCGTTGTTGCTGAGTGATGATATTGTGTGCACAAGTGTCTCCTGAGGCTGGAATTGTAGTTGACCACTAGATGGCGAAAACGGCCAGTTTAGCGATGCTGTTAGTTCTGGATCTGTTATTTATTGTAACAGTTATTTATTATTAATTTACAGCTGTACCTCAACCAGCACCATGTTTACCCACCACAGAAAGCACGCAAATACATAGGACTCCTCGGTTTTGGGGCCCCCCTACTGGCCACAAGCTGTTAATTTTTCTATTAACGTGCGCCCAGACACAAAAAAAAACTATAAACCATGAAACTAAAGTTTCCATGAAAGTTTGCCAAAGCTTACAACATTTTTTCCCTAATAACCCTATCTCACCTATGCGGAGTTATCGCTGTTTCGCGCGGTGGTTGTAAGTATGGATTTTAAGTTCGCGATTTAAAAAAAAATTTTTTTTTACAGTTTTGGCGTAGTGATAACGTTTCCATCACAATGGTACCACAGTTTCGTACGTTTTCATGCGGAAGTGGTTGCGAAAGAAGAGAAATTGGGGTATTTGAGGCGGACCCATCACGGTGTCCTCGGTGTCATTACGTATAGATCACGGCGCATACGGAAGCACTACGTTTAGTACGTAAACGATGCTGTACATACGTTCTTATTACGGTTCCAGAGTGCGGAAATCGCGGACTGGTCCACCGCACTTCACCGCATGAAAATGTACAATATAAAAGGTCTCTCCTCTGCATCTTTTCATTCATTTAGTACATTCCTTTAGACAAGATGCTTTTCCTCGAGGAACAAACACGACTCGCCACATCATGTATAATGAAGCTGCTGGGCCTGGCTGCAGAAGTTTTCCTCATCAGAAGAGGAAGAAGAAAAGAGTTGGAAAGACAACAAATTGCTGCAGAAAAAAAGGGGGATGAGAAGACAGAAGAGATATTGGTTGAGACAGTGGCTGCAGAGAGGGACGATGTGTGGACAGTATGAGAAACTGATGGCTCAGAAGCTGGAAATGTTCCTTGGCAGCAAGATAAAATTTAATCTCTCCTCCATCTTAAAGAACTCAAGCTCTTTTAAGAGCTCACCACATTTTCCAAAAAGAGCAAACCAATATTGGTAGTCACAAAAAAATGAAAGCTGGTTGGTATTGTATTCCAAATGTCATTAAATAAACTAAACGAACTAAACTGGTACTCTTAAATTAAAACTTTTTTATTTAATTTTCATCTTGCCATATATCCTTCTTCATTACACTCAGTGTATATAACCCATTTGTATATAACATATGCCACCTACTGTATTGATTATAAGTATATAATATCTTCACACTGGCTACACCAAAATCATTGCACTCTGTACATAATTCTTCCTCTGTAAATAAAACCTTCCTATTGCACTATAATTAATTTGCTTATTTGCACTCATATATTACCTCCTCACTGTATAATGTTTACATATGCAAACTTATTTATCATGTTATACAATACCTTCCTTACTGTTCCACCTGTTTGCTCATTTGCACCTATTGTAACTAATCTACCTCTCTATATACTTTCTATTTATATATGCAAACTATTCTGCACTGTGAAATCAACTTCTGGTTGATGAGGAGACAGAATGAGATGAATGAGATGCAAACACTGTACACCGTAATAACCGCAGAACAACGCGGACTCCGTAATAAAATCGCGGACACCGTAATCACGGGCACCATAACGACAATGCGGACAATCCGCCATTGTTCCGTCAACAACGTAGTGATTGCGTAAAGCGACCATTCATCAATCATTACGGTAAGATGCTTTGCGGTGTTGTTAAGTTTCCGATCTTTCTGCATGAAAAATTAAACATGTTTGCGCACTGTTTATTAATTTTTATATATTTTTATATATATGAATGATTATAAAATCTGAGCGCACAGGTAGGGAACAGCTTAAGAATTTGTGGGAACAGATTATTAAACTAATTGTTAAACTGAGGGAACAGTTAAACAATTCGTGAGAACGGATTATAAACTGAGGGCATGAACTGCAAAACCGTTACCACAGATTTTTTTTTTCTCCTCTAGGTGACTTCCAGGGCCCTGTAATAAAATAGTAAGTGTTATTTGCGTGAATTTACTTTAAGGCTGTTTGACCCAATACTTTTGCTCACTTAGAAAATGGGTGCTCTACCATCCTGGCGTCCTGCCACAATTCTGTGCGCGCGGTTTGACATTTTGAGAGCAGACAAAGCACTTTATACACGTGCAGTGTCTCCACTGCGCACTCAACAGCTCGATTCTGCGCGTGCAGTGTCTCCCCTGCTCACTCAACATGTTCTCGGCGCACGTGCGACTTCTCGATTCTGTGTGCGCTCGACTCTGCCTGTGCGCTCGCTCAACTTTGTCCAGTGTTACAAAACTGCCACAAAACCAACCACAGACTTCCACACACGACTTCTGATTGGCTGTCCAACAAGTGTACAGGCAGAGTCGAGCGCGCACAAAATCGAGAAGTTGCGCATGCGCGGAGAACAGGGGAGACACTGCACGCGCAGAATCGACCTGTTGAGTGCACAGTGGAGACACTGCACGTGTATAAAGTGCTTTGTCTGCTCTCAAAATGTCAAATCGCGCGCTCAGAATTGTGGCAGGAATATATCGCCATATGCCACTAAAGGTGCCATCTTGCAAGTTGTTTAACCAATCTAAATGCAAATGTCATGCACCTCAAAACCCCGTTCTGTTATAGGAGTTTTCCTTTACACATAAATCTCGTCTTGCCCGTCACTACAGATCCGCTCCCTGGATAGAACAACGAAAAGTGTCTTTACTTTGTGGAAGAATGTCTGCAAAAAAAAACAGCGAACAAACAAGTTCCTATTTATGTTTATTTTTTGTTGTTGTTGTTTTTACTGTGAAAAAGTCTTGAGCCTCCCACATTTCTTTTTTTTTTTTTTCTTATTTTGCTTCCAAAGAGCCAGACATTCTTGTATTTTAATGTAATCTTGAGAAATAGTCACCCAGGCCTCCTGAAGAACTTTTTGTCTCTTAAATTTTTGACATGAGAAGAAATTACTGCTAAGGTTGTGACATACACAGACAGTTTTAAAATAGCATCTTTAGGCACTTGCCTGTCACAGTAAAACATTACTTCACATTTTGTTTTTATTTAATCAAAATGTTAAATGATAGATTATAGAAATAGATTTATTTTTTAATTAATACATTTATTTATAACCGATTTATTTTAAATAAAATTAGATAGCACTCACACATCTCTTGAGTCTCTTTCTTGAAATGTCACAAACTCAACACTGGTCCAACATCATTTCATCAAAACAATCCTTTCAAAAACAACATAAATACCATTAGTGTCAGCATTGCCAAATCAACACTGTCACGCTGTTTTCACAACCAACACTTCCTGCTGGATATGTTTCTCCAAGTTCATGTAAAATTCTCAGAATTTAGTAAATTTCAAATAACACAAACAGATCATTAACTCCTTTTATGATTGAACAATCACACATCATCTGTTGGACTATTAAAGTTCACTAATGCTAGTGTAAGATAAACATTTTCTGTTCAAAAGTTCTTTAGAAAATTTATTCTGCAAATTGTATTTGAAATTAATATTTAAAAAGTTGCCCAGCCACCTCAATGTCAAACCCCTTCCTGTCCCCTACAGTGTATGAGCCAGTCTGAAGTCCTGGGAGTGAAGTCTCACTCTCTATTTATTATTTCATTATTAGATTTTTAATTTTATCTCAATTAATTTTCCAAGCTCTAAAACAGAAGCCTAACACTGCACCTGGAGAGATAAAGTCATACCATCTCTCACCACCAGAGGTCAGTGTCACCACATGTAAAATGGTTTAATAAAGTCTGTATTAATTAGGGCCCAAGCACTATAGGACCCTCTTGTTTTCCTAAGGATTTTCCCCCCCGACCTTTTGGACTTTTCGGGAGTCTTAACATCCTCAAAAACTCAGGTTGGAATCTGCTGCAACCAGGATGCGTGAGAGTCGCGTGGCCCGGGGTTCCTACACGAGATTTAGCTGGGTAGCTCATACACACTTTCACGTAGGCACACAAAACTCGGTACACATTTAGAGCTCTTTGAGCCGAACAAGTTTGCAACGGTTTGGCACCCTGTCCAGGGTGTACCCTGCCTCGTGCCCTAAGCCACCTGGGATAGGCTCCAGGTCCCCACGACCCTGAATACAGGATAAAGTGGTATAATATGAGGACGAGTGAGTGATAATAAACACTTTTGTTTGTGTGGTGCTCTAGTCACTTTCCGTTCTGTTTCGTTTTACATTCAGTGTATGAGGTATTTGTAAATGGCATGGAGGGCAGTTTGGTCGTTCACTATAACTTTGACCTGTTCTGATACAAATGATGTTGAGAGCTGAGTGTTATCTGGTTAAAATGCTGTAAACCCGCCTCCTGATCTTTCGTGTGTATTCAGTTCTATCCACAGTCCTCGTTTAAAATCACACAACCCATTGTGCTTTATATGAGTGTAGTCTGCTCATCACTAGTTGTTGGCATGAACTGAAGCTCTCATTGACCAGGTGTTCCTAATAAAATGGACGGTAAGTGTATTACAGCAGCAGCTTTATGGTTAAAAACATATGTAGCCTTCACTGTTGTCACATGACTCTCAAACATTACTGTAAAGAGAATCCTCTCTCTCTCTCTCTCTCTCTCTCTCTTCTCTACGCTGATGGTTTGGTATAGGACACAGAACTGCTGATAACAGACAGATCTTAACTTTATACATAAGGCACAACCCTGATCAGAGGATATTTACCACTTTAACCAGTGCTGTCTCTGATCTATGACAAGCCCGAAATCCTGACTAATACATGAATGTAATTCGTGTGTAGGTGTATGAACATAACTGCTGTGCCTTAACCTTTTCTAGGATCTTGGACTAGGATCTTAGGATCTTTGATATTGCCCTATATTTGGACAGCTAACAGGGGTCAAGGTCAGGTGTCTTAATTAGGGGTTCAGTTATTTCTGGAATTATAGAGTTGAATAAACATTCAGTTCAGTTCATTTGTATTTGTAAAGCACTTCTAACAATGGTCATTGTTGCCAAACAACATTAAAGAATCAAAAGAATATCAGGGAAATTAGTATAAAATGTGTTCAGAAATATGTCAAAATTAAAAATGACCTATTATGTAGTTTGATGCCATTTACGCACAGGTTAAGACGGCCTGCTTTAAGATGTGTGTGTGTGAGACTGTTCATATATTGACACATTCAGATACACCAGTTCTCACCCAGTCGTGCCCGAACAGGGCCCGCTCCATAAATGGTACGTAACTTGCCCTGCTGTAGATGCATGCTTAAACAAGTATGTGCTACATTGTATAATGGAAAAAATATTCGTGAGAAAGCAGCTGGTGGTCAGAAGCAAATGAAACACAACAAACCCCTTTGTGGTTCAGTGCAAAACAGATGCGTGCAAACACCCTGTGTTTCAGCTCTGTGGCTGGAATATAGCATTGAGACGATGAAGTGGACTGTGTGTGTGTGTGTGTATGTGTGTGTGTGTGTGTGTCTGTTTGCTTGTGGTTTATGAGGTGGCTACACATGTAAAAAAAATAATAATAATAATAATAATAAATTAAGAGCTTTAAAGCTGGATTGAGAATTTTATTGAGATTTTATTATTGCTCTCAGAGAATTATGCATTTTTATTTATCTTTCCTTCTGTCAAAAATATAATAAGAGCTGTATTTCCTTTACTACTTAAAGCTAATAACCTTACCGATAGTACACCACCAGGGGCAATACACCAGATGCAGATTAAATACTACGCCAGGCCCAGGAGCTCTGCTGATGAGCCCATGGTTACATCTGACTGGTTTGGAGATAAATTATCATAAACACACAGCTTTAGATCAATAAAAAATAAAGAAACCAGAGGATATTCCTGGAACTTCTAACTAAACTGGGCCACAGAAGACATGGTTAAAGACTTTGCCTGTTTGGTACATGAGTTTGATCTCAAATAATTTACTATAATTTGTTTAAATAAAATAATTAATGTTCACTAGACAGGGCTTCAGATGTGACCTGTTTGCAGAGGTGAATGCAGACAAAAATCTTCTGCAAAAAGGAAAGGCCTGTCCATTTCCAGCAGAGATGCTGTGATCCCATAACAGAACAGAACTCATCAGCCGAAAGAGGAGGGATATGTAGAGTAAGAGCACTCTTTTTGTTTCTGGTTTAATGTGAGCCTGTAGTTGAAGGCTAATGAGACTGAAGAGATAACTTAGTAGATAACTTTACCTGTGTACGGTATATTGTTATTATTATTGTGATTGTCATAATTGTGCGTTCAGTGTGTAAAAACCGATCCCATTCCTGCACATCTTTTTAAGGAGCTGGCTCCCATTCTAGTTCTCCCCTAGTTTTAAATATCATAAATAGCAGCTTGGGGTCTATAATTTTAAATATACAATTGTGCAACCTTTGTTACAGAAACCTAATATTGATCCTTCTGTGTTTTCTAATTACAGACTAATCTCCTAACTACTATTTTTTTCTAAGATTCTGGATAAAGTAGTATATACAGTACACAACTAGCAAGTTATCTTTGTAACCATGGAATTGTTGATGTCTTCACAGTACTGAAACAGCTCTGTTAAGGGTTTTAAATTACTTTACTGTATCACTGATTCTTGGGATTCTACTGCTCTTTGATTTAACAGATGTTTTTGATACAGTAGACCATGATATCCTTCTGTTGCACTTAAGTTAAGTTAAGCTTTTATTCGTCACGTATACATTACAGCACAGTGGAATTCCTTCTTCACATATCCCAACGTAACTGGGGTCAGAGCGCAGGGTAAGCCATGATACAGCGCCCCTGGAGCAGATAGGGTTAAGGGCCTTAGAACACAGGGTGGGAATAAGGGGGACAGCTCTAGACTGGTTTAGGTTCTATCTCATTGATAGAACATTTTTTGTTAGCCTTGGAGATTTTGAATCTTCCTCAGTTCCTCTGACGTATGGGGTCCCACACGGTTCTATCATTGGACCCCTTCTTTTTTCATTGTATTTGTTGCTGCTTGTGTTTTTACTAAGAAAACACAACATCTCCTTTCACTGCTACACAGATGATAATCTGTTAGAACAGAAGGAAGGCTACTCTATCAGGTATCTGTTAAAATGTCAACATAAAGGCATAATTTGTTGTGATAAAAAGACTGAGGTTTTGGTGTTTGGTCCTGGTGGCAGGGGTGGAATTCCACCTCTGGATCTAGGAGGCTTGGAGCAGTATGTTAAACCCACAGCATCAAATTTAGGTGTTATAATCAACCATAGTCTTAAATTTGATAAACAGATCAGTCCTGTGGTTTGGACCAGCTTATTTTAATTGAGGCCATTGGCAAAGATTAGGCCTGTCTTGTCTATTAGGCGTTTTGAAATATCCATTCACACCTTTATCACCACTTACCTTGATGATTGTAATGCTTAGTATTTTGGGTTTATGGTCCAAAATTCTGCTGCTCAGCTCCTAATTTCTACACGTAAGAGAGAACATATCTCTTCAGCCCTGGTTTCCCTTCATTGGCTCCAAGTACAGCACCAAATTGATGTTCAAATTCTACATTTAAATGTTTACATGGCCTTTCCCTGCCCTACCTCTCAGACCTGATTGAGTTCATACTTTTCTGAACATTTATTAAAATAATCATCCACCAAAAGCAGGAATGAACTGTGCTCAAAAATGTTATCTATTTCTCATAATTAAACCAGAGTGGGAGAAACACTGTTTCAGTCATCAGAAAACACTCTGGCGTGTGCCATTTTAGAAAAATAATTAACAGTAACTCCACTTCATTATACCTTCCCTTAATTATTTTCTTATTACACACACCACATAATTTTAATAATTTTTAAAACCAAATAATTTCATTTATTATTTATTAACATACACAGTCTATGTTCACTGTAAATGCTGAGTAAAGTCACGAAAGTCCACGAGAGGACATGATCTTAGGTTTAAAAATTAAAAATAGTTGTGAAGTGGTTAATGCAGTTCAAGAAAAAATTATTTACATTTTTCACAATGAAAAGTTAATAAACAGTAAATAAAGTATGATATGATGCACAGTACACACACATTACCCTGACACTGCTGTTACTGACTGACAGAAGAATACACAATGTATGAATACTCCAGTTCATTGTGTCTCCTCTCAGGTTTCTTCTGTAGAACAGAATAATTCACTGAGTCAGAATCAGGATTCTGAGTAATAAATCAGTTCAATCTAATGAGCTGAACATAAAACCCTCAGAGTGGGGAAACTCTTTAGAGCCTCATGGCCATGAGATTTTCTCCTCTACTTTATCGTGCGTGCTGGCTTTCTTCCTGAGAATTAAACTTTTACCTGAAGATAAAACAATTCACATGTTTCAGATAATTTAAAATAATCTGCAGATGAGAGCCATACACATGTTATAATTTATCAGTTACATTAGAATTATGTTTTCCTTAAAACCTTTTTAAATATTACCAAAATTAGATTCCTGATGTATATTTAGAGCAATTTATCACAGCAGTAAAGATTAAACCTCAATTATTATCAGTGTTATATTAATGATTACAATGTTATGTACAGTCATTACAGGTATTAACTGTTTAAAACCATATATTTAAAGAGAACAAATCCAAAATGCTAAAAATGAGAGGAGGCTGATATCTGTGATGAGAATATTTGCCTTTTTTATTATTATTTTAACAAAATGCAAAGAAATACAAACATTTTAATATGAAACCATTTTTATATTTATTCATATTTAATATTTTAATAATTGCAATATTTTTTTAACATTTTATCTGGTATCTTACCTTTATCATTTAACCATTTTTATGGTAAAAACATTTGAAAAAATGCACAATAAAATTTATGAAATTTCAATTAAAAAATTATAGGAGACTTTGTTATAATTTTGTCACAGTAAATAAGTCTGGTTCTGATTTACCTCCTTTTTTTCTTCTTCAACAACTAAAGCAAAACAGCAAATTATTATTATTATTATTAGTAGTAGTAGTTGTAGTAGTTGTAGTAGAAGTAGGAGTAATAGTAGTAGTAGTAGTAGTAGTAGTATTTTGATGCCTGTGTGTGTTGTTCTGTGCTTGAGAATCAAGACACTGAGGACAATCACTGCACCAAACCCCGCATTTATCCAGAAAAAAACACATCAGAATCAGTACAGACGCAGCCGTGGAGACATATATTGCAGAAATCATTTGACCAATAAAGGGCAGCTTACTTTAATTTACAATGTACTGTAAAAAGAATTTGGGACAATAAACACTAACCTTTTGTAGTGTTTGGAATTTGATTTGTTTTATTTCAATCTGAAAAAGGAAATGTTATTTTACTTTCACTAATCGCAGTGAACCTTAACTAAAGCTACTGGCTCTGAATAAATTTACCTTTCACTAGTAAAGAGATCGAGTTCCTGAAGATCATTTTATCTCCAAAGCTGCAGTAGTAGACTCCTGTAACAGCAACATTTACTGCAGTGACGGTGAGAGACGTGTTCTTGTCATAAACAGACGTCACTATTCTCTCACTTTCACTAAAGAAGTAACACGTTTCTGATGGAGCTGACATCCTAAACTGTTTACAGGCAAGATGAAGTGGAACTGAATCACTCGTGTTTAACCCAGAAGATGTCATCTGTATCAGTCAGGGCATGTTGGCACCAAATAGTGACTTTATCTCCAGCTTCTGCCTCCAGAGTTAGAGAGCACAGAGTTTCTTAGAGCAATCCTACAACACACACACACACACATATATCTCATTTATACCACAGCAGAGACAATATATAGACATAGGAAACACAGAGCTTTTATAAGTGTGTACCCACAATAAAATCTCACCATTTATCTGGTGAAGAGACATTTCCAAATAATCATTATTACAATCATAAATTAAATTAAACAATTTTTATATATGTTAACAATAATTTGTGCTGTAATGTTTTTATTGAATATTTAGTGTTTTAACATATAATTTACTTCTCTAATGTAATAGAGCAGTAAATGAGATAATGAAGACTTACCTATGAGACAGAGAAACACGCACGAGTTTCACACTGAACCATGGTGTATCAGACCAGATACTGAGAGAAAACAGTCTGTTAGAAACAAATAATGATTTATCTGTGTGTGTGTGTGTGTGTGTGTGTGTGTGTGTGTGTGTGTGTGTGTGTGTGTGTGTGTGTGTGTGTGTGTGTGTGTGTGAAAGAGAGAGAGAGAGAGGAAGGGAGAGACAGAGGCATGACTTATTTATACAGCCTACACCAATGATACAGCATTATTCCTTATAGAATGTGTTTCATTCATTAAACTAATTATGTAACAAAAATAATCAGTTATCAGCAGTAAGATGTAATAAAATTTTGAAGTGAGTTTTTTTCTGGCCTAATCCCCAGTTCTGCATTAACTCATATAGTGTGTGTGTTAAAGTAGAGAAAAAAAATATATTTTTTAAGTTGTTGTTGGAAAATAATCAGAGACAGAATTACGCAATTTGTGAAAGAACTTAATGTTTAAAGTATAATACCTTAGTTTACTTTTTTAAACTGAAATGCCCACAGGTAGCACTATGAATTAAGAAAAAGAAAAACTTCCTCTATTTCTTATCTCTTCTTGAATTTGATTCAGAATCTTAACATCCAGCACAGGTCTCAGATATACTGAGGTAATCATGAGTCATGGTGTTCATTCATATACACTACCAAGTGTACTTGTAATTTAAAATGCTATATTAACAGTTATTTTTTTATTAAACAGATACCCCTCCACAGACACACACACACACACACACACACACACACACACACACACACACACACACACACACACACACACACGTACACAGTTTGTTTATTTTATTATTATTTTGAGAACTGTTCCTAGGCGACACCGTGGTGTAATGTTTAGTACTGTGGCCTCACACCTCCAGGGTCGGGGTTCGTTTCCTTTAAGGTCTGGGTGCGTGGAATTTACATGGTCCTCTTGATCTTGGTGGGTTTCCTCAGTCCATGTTCCTTCCAAAATCTGATTGCCAAAGGCTAATTGCCATTCTCAAATTTCCAAACTTGTATAAATATTTTAATACTAAATGTATTGCTATACGTTATATATTGATATACATTATACTATTATGATAATATGATAATAGTATTAATATAATATAAATTTAATGTGCATCATACTAGTTTTCTTTTCCTAACATGCGTATAATTTTTTTTAGCTGACTCTTTATATACTTTTTATAATGGTTTCAGTTTTTGTTTGAAAAAATATTCAATATTTAATGTCAGTAGTGTGAAATTCCCACAGCAGCAGCGACAGATATCCGAGGTACTTATGTTACCATGGTAACGCACTGAGGAAGTGACGTCTATGCTGGTGACGTTACAGTGTGTTCCGAATAGAGGAATTTTGTCTAAGCAAGTTCCCTTAACCGACATTCCCTGCACGCAACGTAGTAGGGAGCACCCTGTGAAGTACACTTCGGAATGGAACGCAGCCACTAACTTTGGTCTTCACTGTCTCCCTCTCTCTCTCTCTCTGTGATCAACAGGTAACGACATATTTACCCTTATGCCTTTGCTATTATATTTTGTATTTAGCAGGAATATTTTATTAAGAGTCTGGTTATGTTTTAGCAGTATAATGAGAATTTTATTGAGGTTAATGACACAACCGGCTCCGTTTCAATAAGTTAACTGTCACTAATCAAAGTAGTTTGCATTTATTGTATGTTTTCTTCAACAATATTCAGTTTTTGTGACATTACGAGTTATAGTTTGAGTAAAAAAATTTTTTTAGAACAGACGCCATGTTAAGACTAGATGTCTAGTGTTGCAGCGCTTCCATTTTGCGAATGGTGTTTCAGTGCGCGTGCGTGGTGACTGTGGAAACGTGTCAAACGTGTTTGTGCTATTGCGTTAATGTTTATTGGGTTTGGCGTCTGTCTGTCTGTGTGCGTGCATATTCCCTTTACTCGTTATTTACATTTTAGCAAGGGTGTGTTCTGAATAATAATATTTTGGCCAAAAAACAACATAGTTATGATACAGTATAATAATATATTGTTTATTTTTTTAGACACACACACACACAGAGAGGGGGGGGGGGCAACAATTTATACACACTTCAGCAGTTATCTATGCCCTTTTTTAGAACTCAGATTGAAATATAACACATTATAATGTGTAGTATTATGTTTCTTCTAAAGATGTCAGTAGTCACATCATTGTTGATATAACCATGTGAGTGTCAAGAGAGGCATACTTTATTTTCGTATTGTTCATATTTTCACATATTGTTCATGTTCATGAAGTTTGTACTGTATGGCTCCTCTAATGTCAATCTAATCTATTTCAATCAAATATGTATACTTTACTTTATTTTGGATTCATTCCTATTTATTTTTCAATGGAGGAAGAATGTTGTGTATATTGTTTTTATTAGTTTGTTCATGCAGTTTTGTGTGTAATTTA
Organism: Clarias macrocephalus; assembly: GCA_011419295.1. Taxonomy (NCBI): domain Eukaryota; kingdom Metazoa; phylum Chordata; class Actinopteri; order Siluriformes; family Clariidae; genus Clarias; species Clarias macrocephalus. The sequence goes on along the minus strand of JAAGKR010009503.1, from coordinate 11,112 downwards.
TGAAAGACACTGACTTTGGTCAAACCATCCATCATGTGTCTGCTGCATGACCTGCTATCTTGCCTCTGCGGTTTGACTCGCAGTGAGACGTGGTGTTTGGCACCGTGAACATTCTGCAAAGTTCTACATGGTCAGTGAGTTTCCGCGAGGAAAAGAGGAATCTGTAAGGGAAAAAGTGCTGACATTTAAGACATGTGATGTGTGAGACATGCCAGCAGGCAAGTTTAAACAGTAAATATTTTGAGTTAACACACTGCTACTTTATACAGAGTAGATCTACAGGTCTCCTTACCACATCTTTAGTGTGAATCCTGTGTGAAAATGACCCCGGGGGTGTGAGCGATCTGTAATCTGCTGACTGTAAACCTGACATTGAATAAGGTGACATTGAATGATGATTCTGGCATTAACATGGCAAAATATTGCTACACTAATAAAAATTTTTTTGGATTAGCTGCCCTGTGATAGATTAGCACCCTGTCCAGGGTGTACCCCACCTCCTGCCCATAGTCTTCTGGGATGGGCCCCAGGCCCTCTACCACCCTCTACTGGATAAGTGGTATGGAAGAATGAATGAATTCATTTAATTGGTTTAGTTTAAACTGAAATAAATTATACTGTTTACTTATTCAAGGTTAAATGAGCCAGAAGTTAGCTAGTATCATCCATAAAGAAATAAAGTGTAAATTCCAGTTAATCATAAATGTTGATTATTGATACGTCTAAAAGTATATTTCATATTTGTTTATCCATATTATGCTAAATACCATATTTCCAGGCAAATCTGGTGCTCAGATCAAGAGTACTCCATCCTGCTCTATTACAGTCTACCTGGAGAACAAGAAACACCGGTCTGTCATGGGCCATTATTTTCATTTCTTAGAAATGGGTGTGTTCAAACAAAAAATGTCATGGTGTACGTTTGAAAAACAAATATTCAAATGTCAACATCATGACATTAAATCAAACATTTTGATCTGTCATCACAAGCAAAAAATAAATAAAATTCACACAAACTTGCTGGAGGTTTGCTATCATTATGGAAAGTCTCTAATTTTTTATATGCAAATAATCGAATAAATAAATTTAATAAATTTAGATATGCAAATGGAATCTCGGACGCTTACCTCCACCAGTCATAGTAAAGGGTTAAGCTGCTATTTTAAAGTTGCCGTCTTGAACAAATTCTTTCCCTATTCTCAACAATCTTCTTCTTTTCACATGCAGCACAACGGGCAGCGATGGCAATGAGAGGAAAATGGATACAGCAGTCATCATAGCAGTCAGTCCTCCGTCTGATCCTCCACCTTTTAAATCGGTACAGAGTCTTTATTATCTGCTGCAGCAAGAAATCAGCTTTCACTCTCTACATCTGTTTGTATAGCTTTTTTAAATTTATTGTCCTTGTTTATTATAGTTTGCTAAATTCTAGATCTTTAGCCATCTCTTTAATACATTTGTAAAAATCTTCTTACAACTGCAGTAAACATTTTTTACACGCATCAATTTTAATCAGGTACCGTGCAAAAGTATTCATACCCTTGAACTTTTCCACATTTAGTCACGTTACAACCACAATCATGAATGTATTTTATTAGGATTTTATGTGATAGACCAACACAAAGTGCCACATGATTGTGAAGTGGAAGAAAAATGATAAATGGTTTTCAAAATGTTTTACAAATAAATACCTTTTATTTGTAATGATGTTCCACTTTGTGTTGGTCTGTAATATAAAATCCCAATAAAATACTTTTACATTTGTGGCTTTAACATGCCAAAATGTGGAAAAGTTCAAGGGGTGTGAATATTTTTGTCATATTTTAAGTCTCTGTAGCTACTGTAGACTAAGGCATAGACATTTTTAGATTAGATTCAACATGCTGCACATGTAGGTACAAATACAGTCAAATACAGTTAGCATCTAACCAGAAGTGCATTTTCACAGTGCAGAATAATTTGTATATATAAATATAGTGATATATATAGTGAGGTAGATAAATTACAAGAGGTCCAAATGATTATACGTGGTGCAATAAGAAAGGTATTATATACCATGTGAAGCATTTGCATCTTACAGTATACACAGAGGGAGGTAAATACAATGAGTGCAAATGAATCATAAGTGGGTGCAAATATTTAGAGCAATTATGCAGTTTTGACATACCTTATATAATATTATTGCTTTTTAATGCAATGTTAAATCCTTGCATGTTCATGCATACATTTCATTTGGATTTAATTATTTGTTTATCTATTATTGTAGATTTGCATTTTGCACTTAACCTACATTGGCCTTTTTTATGATTATTTTATACTGTATTTTTTGTAGTTTATGTACATTTGAAAAGAAAATTAAATATCATTGTGTTGGATTTGCCTTATCTTGATTGGTTTTAATATATTTATATGGAGTATATTAGAAAAAACAGTACTAAAAAGTAGGCCTAGTCTGTATGTCAACAGTATTATCAGTTTTTGTTTTAATCTTCAAACTGAGGAAGAGTGCACCACATCCTACATTATGAAACATTGCTTTTAACTGCTACAGAGGAGCAGATTTCTAAATGTTCGATCCAGCACCTTCTGTGTATCAGTCTTCTGATCTTATGAGGTGATTTATGCAGGGAACTTCTGAACAACTATCTGTGCGAAATTACTAATATGCTGCAAAACATCAGATTAAGATGTACGTATATATGAGAATATATCTTTATATCTACAGTTATCCCATGGGTTAATTTAAATCTACACAAATTCTGACCGATGTTTAACAGTTCAGTCCCACCCTGAGAGAACTGAAAATAATAATACATAAAAACATTATGCAACTCATATATGCAAGTCAATCATTTTTAACACTGATTTAAAGACTTGCAGAGACAAGTAACCTAACTTCAAAAAGCTGAACATAGACCGTCTCAGAATGATGTTTAAAGTTGTACACAGCGGGCCGGGGTGCACTGAGCCAGAACACTCCTAACATTCGAGAACATGAAAGTACACGCCTTAAAACATCACACAGTAAAGAACACAATCAGTCTGTTTCTCTTTGTGTGTGGTATGTGTTTACACCTCTGACTCTGGACTAGAGGGCATGATGTATTGGACCACTGTACAGCACTGAAGTCTAGTAAAGCCCTGACTGCTATTGCAGCTTCAGTGTGGTGTGTGGATGTGTGACTCTGCTAGTGCTGAGAGACTGTATTAGATATACTGATGAGACAACAGGAAGTGTAACTATATTAGCCAAAATATATACAGGTGTATCCAGAGTATGAAAGGTTACTCTGGGAGGAGAAATCCACTTTAAAACCACCTGGTCCTGTGGCCAGACTACAGTTTGCAACTGCACATGGGGACAAAAATCCTAATTTCTGGAAACGTGTCCTGTGGTCTGACGAAACAAAAACTTAACTGTTTAGCCATAATGATAAACGGTATATTCGGAGGAGAAAGGGCGAAGCTTTAAAGCCTTAGAACACCATCCCAACTGTGAAGTATGTGGGCGGTAGTATATTGCTGTGGGGCTGCTTTGCTGTAGAAGGGACTGGTGCACTTCACACAATATAAATAATTATGGGATATATTGAAACAACATCTGAAGACATCAGCCAGGAAGTTAAAGCATGACAAAGCTCTGATCTCAATCTGATCTCAAAATTTGTGAGCGGCACTGAAAAGGCGAGTGTGAGCAAGAAGGCCTACAAACCTGAGCCAGTTACACCAGTTCTGTCAGGAGGAGTGGGCCAAAATTCCAGCAAACTATTGTAGAAAGCTTGTGGAGGATACCCGAAACGTTTAGCCCAAGTAAAACAGTTTCGGGGCAATTCTACCAAATACTAAGGACGTGTATGTATCCTTGTCTATGTAAAGTTCTCCCTTGCTCGAATCTGACATTTAAGAAAGCAAAAAAAAAAAAAAATAATAATAATATACTGTATAAAATGTGTTCTTAAGAGTTCACATGATTCTCTCTCTCTCCACCCACCACAGCTAAGTCATGGCTTTATCAAACATACATACATACATACATACATACATACATACATACATACAGTGCCTTGCATACCCATTGAACTTTTGCACATTTTGTTATGTAACAACCACAAATGTATAAGAATTTTAGAGGGATTTTATGTGATAGACCAACATAAAGTTGCATATAATAATGAAGTAGAAGGAAATTTTAATTTGTATTCAGCCCCCTTTACTATGATACAGCAAACTAAAATCTTGTGGAACTGACTGTCTTCAGAAGTCATATACTATAATTAGTAAATAGAGTCCACCTGTGTGTAATTTAATCTCAGTATAAATACAGCTGTTCTGTGAAGCCTTCAGAGGTTTGTTAGAGAATATTAGTGAACAAACAGCATCACAAAGACATCTCACAGAGCACTGTTCAATCCATCATCTGAAAATGTGGCACAACAAACCTACCAAGACCTAATCTGACAGGACAGGCAAGGAGAGCATTAATCAGAGAAGCAGCCAAGATGACCATGGTAACTCCGGAGGAGCTGCAGAGAGCCATAGCTCAGGTTGGAGTATCTGTCCACAGGACAGGTATTGGCCATGCACTTCACAAATATTTTTCCTTAAAGGTAAGGTGCAGGTTAATTTGTTTTATTTTTACTGCATATTTTGTATTAATTATTTTTATGTATTTATTTTTTTGGGCTGTGGAACAAATAATTTAGGTTTCCAATATTTCTTATGGGAAAATATGATTTGATTTATGAGTGTTTTGATATATGAGCCCACTTCTGGAATGAATTATGTTCGTAATACAAGGTTCCACTGTACTTTGTTTAATTCCATTTATTTTATAGTGTGATACTCTATGGTTTTTCTGTTTGTTTTTAGTTTTCTTCTAACGCTTATTCCTTTATTTTTATACCCCCCCCCAACCACCACCACCAATCATCCAGGCCTTTTTTGGAGGTCTTAGCATGCCCAAAAAGTCATGAAAGTCAGCACACGGGTAAGAATCTGGAGGCCATTAAGACGACTGAATGGCCAGGCTCCGGTGTGGAACAGCGCCTTTACAGCTCCCTGGAAAATCTTGCTGCATAGCTCGTACACACGTGCATGTATATAGTGGAACCTCGTTTTGCCGGCGTTTCTAAGACGAGCAAAAGGTTTTTGTAAATTTTGACTTGAAAATTGAGCAAGTCTTGGTTTACAGAATACCGAGTATCAGGTATCACGCATGCGCTTCTTGTTTTGATGCCGAGTGTCACGTGATCACAACTGAGCCAATGGTTCTTCTCTCTCATGTGCCGCAGAATTGTGGGTAGTTGTCTCCCAAGCTTGGTCTCAGTGCACATGCGCCACATATATAGTTAACATCCATGCGCACATGTTTACTAAAACACTGTGACCACGTGTGTAAAGATGCTTTAAAGATAAAGCATCTTTAATTTTTTGTGTGTTTTGTGGCGATCTTCCTTGTTAAGGTTCATGTTTCTCTCTCTCTCTCTCTCTCTCTATCTTTTTCTGTCAAAAAGCACTAATTCTGTTAGCATTAGTGTGGTGCGTGAACAGCGGTGTCATTAGAGAGTGTATGCCTCCAGCCTATTCTCGCCTTCTCTCTCTCACACACACACACACACACTCTCTCTCTCTCTCTCTCTCTCTAATGAAGACACTGCTCTGTCATGAAAGTAAAGTGCAGGTTAATTTGTTTTATTTTTACTTTACAGCAGTGATTCTGTTAGTGTGTGAATGCGTGAGTGTCATTATAGGGGTTCCTTGTTAAGTTTCCTGATAAAACAGTGTTTCCCCTGTGTGTGTTAGTGATGGGTTGTAGTGTAGGTTATGTACAGGAAACAGAATTGAGGAGTTACGTTTGAGTCTTTGGTCCGAGTCATTCTTTCTTTTGTCTTGTGACTCCCATAGATGCTATACAGTGCAATACAGTGGAACCTCGGTAACGCGGTTTGCGAGTGTTTCGCAAGATTTTTAATAAATTTTGACTTGAAAAACTAGCAAGTCTTGGTTTATGAGAACCTTCGCGCGCACACACACACACACACACTCTCTCTCTGCTCTACACAGAAACACAGGTTTATAAACAAAGGTAAAGTGCAGGTTAATTTGTTCTATTTTTACTTAATATTTTGCATTGATTATTTTTATGTATTTATCTTTTTGGGCTGGGGAATGAATAATTTGAGTTTTCATTATTTCTTAGGGGGAAATTTTATTTGGTTTACAAGTTTTTTGAAATATGAGCACACTTTCGGAGCGAATTATGTTCGTAATCTAAGGTTCCACTGTAGATTTAAAAGAACGAACGATTTGGATCAGAAGATACGAGAGGTGAGCTGCTCATTTTGTTTATAATATGTCCTTAGCTGCATTGTAATATTTTCATTACTGGAACTATAGCCAAAATTTGTGTATGTAGACGTGTATGTAACATTTTATTTTATTTCTGATCAAAAGAACAAAATGAACTAAATGACTCAAAAAAAAGATTTGTTTATTTTGATGAACGAGATTCAAAGAACCGAGTCACTAAAACTATTCAAACTTCCCATCACTAGTGTGTGTGTGAAAGTCGTCCCACACCGTAGCCCCCTCAAATAAGAGGGGAGGGAGGGCTACTCTGTAAGACGAGAGGAAGGGATAGAGGAAGTCATTCCTCCTCTCCTTTTACTTTAGCTTTACACACACACGCGCGCGCACACACACACACACACACACACACACACACACACACACACACACACACACACACACAGCGTGAACTAAAATCTGTAAAACACACAAATATGTCATGCTTAATACATATAGTGACAGCAAGATTACAAAACTATACTTCTCTGACTCTGTACACATGCACACACAATGCTGTAGTGCTGGATGCCGTCCAAAGCCCGGATAAAATAGGAGGGTTGCATCAGGAAGGGCATCCAGTGTAATCAAAAGAAGAAGAAGAACAACAACTGATTAGGTTATGAACTTGCTCCAGCCTGTTTGCAGATTCCAATCAGGCGTTACCTTGAGGAGTATTTCTTTTGTTACTAGAAGCAAAAGTTGTACTGTAGATCCTCCTGATCACTCTACATGTGCTGTATCAGGCTGTTTTAGTAATCAGGGTGATCAGCATCAATCATGATCCATGATAAAAAATAGTTATGTGATTCATGTAAAACAATTTTATTTTCATAGAGATGTTAAAAGTGAAAATTTAAATGGAACCAGACTGAAAATGGGGACTACATTTTATGTACTAGATTAGATTTGTATTTTATGGGTGTTTTTTTATTATTTCAACATGTATCATATTATTAGTAAACTGTCATTTTATATTTACATTGTCTTTACCAGCTAGTGCTCACCACACCTACGCCTCAAAACATGAACACAATAGAACAGAAACTAAAAATATAACAAGGACAAACAGGGCGACATTGTATTCCCAGTAAACGAAACAAAAACCTACAGTCACTGAGACAAAACACACTGCAGTATGGGTAGGCCGATTTGTTTAAACAAAACCAGGTAGGCTGTCTACACAAATGTCCTTATACAAAGCATAAACAAAAAGAGTGAACACAAGACAATGACCAGAAAAAAAAAATCTTTAAAGAATTAAAGACTTGTGTTTACGGTACCAGTAATAGAGACGCGGGTCCATTAAGTAAGGCTGAGGTTTAGTGCAGAATAAAACCATATTTTGAGAAGATGTTTCAAAAACAGTGAGATTTGAATAAAACATCTGTATAATGATCATACAGGTTTAAAAATACATTCAATAAAATAAAACATTCAATGGGACACAGTTATTGTTTTAAAGCATTTGAAACAAAATGCTAAAGAGTAAAAGAAGAGACTGAAAGGGAAAGAATAATGGCAATGAAAAATGAAAGAAAAAAATTACATTATAAGCTACATTATAAGTTTTCTAAAATAATTTATGACATGTATTAAGTTGTATTTATTTATAATATAATTTATCTAGCACAGATATTTATATAGGCTTTATACTCTATTGTGTTGTGTTTCAAGAGAATCAATCTACCCGCCCAGTAGGAGGAGTTAATATCTCTTTCGTTGGTACAAAAAGAAAGGAGAAGGACAATCAGAAGAATACGAAGAAGAAGAAGAAGACGACGTACTGGAGCGCCTTCTCTTGATTATACTTTACGAAATTTTGTTTATGACATTGAAATGTATTATTATTTTTATATGTGTAATGTTATTTATATGTGTTTTTTCATGTTTATAAACAAACCTTCGTAAAGCCCTCGAATAAAATAATTTTTAATAAAATACAATATATATATTTTACATATTGTAAAATGGAGCAACTCATCGTTGTTAAAGTTCTCCTTTTCCTATCACTCTCTGTTCATCTTTCAACACAAGGTGAGTCTTAAGAACAGATGTGTTTTTGTATTTTCTATTTGTCAATATTACAGTAAAATACGGATGTTATTATTTATCTCACAGTGCGTTTTGGTAAAGTACTAACGTTAAAATATTGGGTATGTGCTTATCTTTGTCACATTAAACTGCCAGCTCTAAAAAAGTTCATGCTGTTCTTCTCATTCTGTTTCGTTTCTCGGAAACAGCGCGCGCTCATGAGTTTCGGTTGGGTCCTTTGTACTGTAGTGTGGAGTGTAAAATCACTTAACTGGACAAATAATGCACATCATATCACTGGGTTTTCATTGGATCATGTCTTTCAAACCTTTGCCACAACGGTGTGCTTAGCATTTGCATAGCTCTGAGTCCATTCAGTGAATTTCCTCATTCTTTTCTGGAACTGCCCTGGGGGTTTTTTCCGTGTACATGTAAGGGAGTTTGTTAGGTCTGTAAAAATACAGACGGTGGAAGTAAAGTTGGTTTTATATTCGCACATTTTGTCCTCAATAACTCCACAATAAACTGTCTTGTTTGCAAGAACTTACTATACCGTTTTTATTTTTCAAAAATTATTTGTAAAACGATGTATTTTCAAAGTGACTTCAAAAAACACTGTTTTTCACAGCGCCGATGAGTTAGGCACCGTCTACAAAGTGCTGCACCAGCCCATTAACGTGCATTTTAATCCAACAAATGCGACCAAGACGCGTCAACAAAAAGTCCGAGAAGTTTGAGTACATTAGAATATGAACTTATGCAATATTTAAAATCATTAATTATAAATCTCAGAAATCAAGTCAAGTCAAGTCAAGTCAATTTTATTTATATAGCGCTTTTAACAATTGACATTGTCGCAAAGCAGCTTTACACAATAAAAAGAAGTAAGTCTGTATGCAATGTGTATGAATCAAAATGATAAGATTGATAAGAAATGTAAATCGCAAATAAATATTCTGATATAAAAATGTGAATATAAGCACCCTTCATTGTCATTTGTGCAGCATTGGACTGTTCAGCCCAGCAATAAAGAACTGAATACATATGTGACTTTAAACAAACTAAAAGCTCATTTGCACTGTTTCCACTTTGCACACCATCAGCTTTCTGTCGTGTGTTCTCTGTTATCTGTCCCTTTTTGCAGGATAGATAAAGTAATTTGTCTTAACTACTGTGATAGTCTCAGGTTTTTTGTTGTTGTTGTTGTTGTTAAACACCATTTTGTTCTTTTGCATAATTTTTTATACTTAGTGTTGTTTGTAAGGGACTGAGAGTAACGTAATTTTAATTCTCTATACTGTATGTATGTAGTAGAATTAACAATGAAGTTGACTTTGGCTTTGACTTCACTGTTATTTCCATGTAATAATCTTTATTTGTTTAAGAAAACTATATTAATGCTTAAGCAGTTGAAGCAGAAAAGTCAGAGAGATGCCACTTGTACTTACATTAAATGTATTTCTGTCTGCTCCTCCTACTGCATTTAATAAATTCTTTTAATATACATTTTTTTTATTTTAAACTCAATACTTCTTAAAACCTATTGATTTTTGTAGTTCAGTCAGTCTGTATTTTTTAATATATTTTTAAAGATAAAAAAATTCAATAGCTTCTTAATCAAAAGAGATGGAGAAATGGCACTCATAAACTGGTCTGCCTCATGTATTTACTGCACTCTTCATTTAAACAGTTCACTCTTTTTTTTCTTTTCTTCTATATTTTTTATAATAAAAAATAATAACTTCTTAACCAAAGAAGATGGAGAAATGCCAAATGTAGTAAGAACATAAGGGGGACCTGTCCATGATAGTATGAGTGGCATTTCTCCATCTCTATTAATTACGAAGTTATTGATTTTTTTTTATAAAAAAAAAAAAAAAGAAAAAAAAGTAAAAATCAACTGAACTTCTAAAATAAAGAGTGTAGTAAGTATATGGGGGGGGGGGTGTGGGTTATGAAGGTTATGAAGAAAAGGTTAAACTGTAGCCTTTGTTATATTATCTATTTTAAAAAGGTCTAGTGTATTTCAAACACCCTTGCATTTCATTTGAGTTTGAATACAGCCTCATGATTTAAACATGTTAACCACAGCTAAAGGAAAGATAATATCACAGGTGTTATACGTCTAATGAATGTGGCCAGCAGTGGCTTCTGTCATGGAAAAAACAGATATATGGTGTAGTGAATTAGCCGATGCTGCATGTGCTCTGGGACTGGTATTTGTTAGTAAGTAAACTATGGGGGAAAAAAAACAGATGCTGCCTGAGTAAAGCTGCAGCACACAGCTGTCACACGACCATACATCACCTCTTTATTAGATTTTTGTCAGGGATAACCCCTAGAGGGCGCCAAAGCGCCCTGTGATTTTGTTTGTAGTTCCTTTTGTTTTCACTTCATTTCCCATTATCCACCTCGGTCAGGTGACGTGGGGCGCTCACCTGAACCGAGTTGATTATTAGTTTCTTTATAAATAGGTTGTTTTGAGTTTAGTTTTGGTCTTGTATCAGTTGATTTTCACCCAGTAAATGTATGTGAGTTTAGTCCGTGTTTCCCATGCCTGTTATTCGTGTTTTGGTTTGTTTTATTATTAAAGTCTATTGGTTTTGTTAATTTTCCTGTTTTTGTGTTAAATAAACATCGTTCCTTTAAAACCTGGACCCCTGTGTTTATGCCTCGCACCCGAAATCATGACAGAATGCAAGACCGTACAAGAGGCATAGCAGAGGAGCCCTT
>JAAGKR010009502.1:0-26447 GCA_011419295.1 Clarias macrocephalus | reverse complement strand
GGTGAAGTGCAACTTACAACCCTTTAATGTCCTGCTCAGCTTTCTGGTAGAGCACAATTTGAGATGTCATGTCGTGACACGAAGAGGCGGACGCAGATTCAGGTTCCATGTTGACAATGTTTTATTTCTTTACTTTTCTCAGTTCACACGAAAAAACACAAATAATATTTAAAAAAAACAAAACGTTGACTCCCCAGGTTGGGTCTACAGGTGGGCAAAAGAAATCACAACAAAACACAAAGAAGTCGAACCAGAAGCCGGCTGAGAACCTCCCAGCTGCGACCTTGACGTCGGTGACGAACCGTCCCCGCAAACGAGGCCTGAGCCTGCAGACACTGATCAGTTCTGGGGGAAAGACAAAGCCACAAGAAGCCAGACAAAACAAACCTGCGTGACACAGACGGTGCACAACAGTGAACAGTCGAGGAGCAATGGGTTCGATCGGAGTAAATAGGGAGGCACACAAGGGAAACACAGGTGCAGTTAATTTACTGTTAAGGTGAAAACAATACACACATAGACACACTAGTAATCCGGCGAGCTAGATCTTATTCCCCAGTACTGCGGTGACACAGGTGTTAGAGTTGTTGCTTAACTCTGAACGCGGGGGCACCTTCAATCTCCACAATCCCGGGGAGTGCTGGTTCCGCTACGCCATCATCCAGTGGCCCACGGCAGGGGAGTTAAGGTGAAGATCACGTGTCGAGAGCCATACCCTATGGCCTACATGGAGCGAAGGACTTTCCCTTCACCGTCTATCGGCATACTTTTTAAAACGACAAACTGCTTGGGAGATCTTAGTGTGTGCGTCCTCCCATACTTTTTCCGCTCTCTTAAACCACTGATCCACCATGGGTACATCACAACGCTCTCTTAAACCACTGATCCACCATGGGTACATCACAACGGTCGCTCGCGCACCGTTGGGGGCGGCATAACACACTTGGAGGACAGCGCTATCCACTCCCTCCGTTGCGCGAGCTCACAGACGCCCCTGACTGGCTGTAGAGCCGTGATTAATGTGGGAGCACTAAGTACCTCTCATCCCTCCCCTCTGAGAGAGCTCGGCCAATCAGCTCTCTATAAGCCTCCGGCTGCGAGAGGTTACAGCACCACCAGGGATTCGAACTAGCGATCTCTGGATGATAGGGCAGGCACTTTACCACTGCGCCACTTGGAGGCCCTAAGGATTTTTGGTCGCCGCAAAGATAGCACAAGATAAAATGACACTTCTCACGGTTCCTGCATATCCGGCCACCAGAACCTCTGTTCTAGTAGCTTGAATGTGCATGCTACGCCGGGGTGTCCTGATGCGAGACTGGTGTGTGCTTGTATTGATACTTGCTCTCGTAGGTAGCTGGCAGGTAGGTGTGACTCGGAGGGCAGTTTTGAGGCGTGGGATGTGACCGAGCCGTTTGGGCTATCTCCGAATCGAGGTCCCACATGATCGGAGCCACTACGAGAGACGAGGGCAGAATGGTATCCGAGTTTGAAACACACTCTGGTGCGGGATAGCATCGTAATAACGCGTCAGCCTTTTTATTCTTTGAGCCAGGACGATAAAATAAAGTAAAGCCTTTATTTTGTCACATATACATTACAGCACAGTGAAATTCCTTCTTCGCATATCCCAGCGTAACTGGGGTCAGAGCACAGGGTCTGCCATGGTACAGCGCCCCTGGAGCAGTTAGGGTTAAGGGCCTTGCTCAAGGGCCCAACAATGGCAACCTGAATGAGCTGTGAATAGAACTGCCATTCTTCCGATCAGTAACTCAGTGCCTTAGCCCCCTGAGCCACCACTGCCCTAGGTGATATTAAAGTGGAAACGCGTGAAGAACAGTGCCCAGTGGGCTTGGCGAGGGTTTAATCTTTTCGCTTGTTGGATGTACTCCAGATTATGATGATCTGTGAGCACTATGTTCATGATGATTATGATGATCTGTGAGCACTGTGTTCAGCTCCCTCCAACCAGTGACGCCATTCCTCTAACGCCGCTTTAACTGCTAGCAGCTCTCGGTTGTCGATATCATAGTCTCGGTCGGCAGGTGTTAATTTACGCGAAAAGAAAGCGTAGGGGTGGAGTTTCTCTGGGTCGGCTTGACGTTGTGACAGCACCGCTCCCACCCCCACCTCTGACGCATCGACCTCTACTAAAAAGGGCTTCTTAGGATCGGGCATTCTTAGAATAGGCACAGTGGTAAAGGCAGATTTAATATGCTGAAATGCCATACGTGCTTCCGCGGGAAACTCGCGTAAGCATTTCGGTTTCCCTTTTAACAAAGCTGTGAGCGGTGCTGCCAATATGCTGAAGCCCTGAATAAACCACCGATAAAAATTAACAAACCCCAGAAAACTTTGTAGCGCCTTAACTGACTTGGGTTCCAGCCATTGTTGTACCTTGGTCGTCTCCATTTTGACCCCCTGTGGTCCTATGCGATAGCTGAGGAATGCAATCTCCTTTTTGTGAAATTCGCATTCCTCTGCCTTCGCATAGTGCCCATGTTTGCCCAGACGATGAAGGACGGCGGTTACATGACGGACGTGTTCGGAATACGACCGGGAGTATACCAAGATATCATCTAAGTAGACTATAACAAACCGGTTCAACAAACAGTATCCCTGAACACGTCGTTCATGAACCCCTGAAACACCGCAGGTGCGTTTACCAGACCATAAGCCATTACGTTATGTTGGTAATGCCCCGATGTCGTGCTAAACACAGTCTTCCATTCATCGCCCCTTTGCACACGAACAAGATTATAAGCGCTGTGGAGGTCGAGTTTAGTGAAGATGGAGGCACCTCGGAGTTGGTCGATAGTGGCCGGTACCAGTGGCAGAGGGTGCTTGAATTTTATTGTAACTGCATTGAGACCACTGTATTCAATACAGGGGCGTAAGCCCCCCCTTTCTTTTCAATAAAGAAAAAACCTGCCAAAGCGGGTGATGTGGACCTGCTGATGAGCCCCTGCTGGAGAGCTTCGCTCACATATTCCTCCATAGCCCGTGTTTCTTCCACGGACAATGGATAAATGCATGAACTAGTCCCAGTCCCAAGGCCGCTGAGGGGGAAGTCGTGCAGCTGCCCTAATACTGAACTGCTCATACTCTGACCGTACACTAGTAGAAACTTGGGCGTGCGGGCTCTCAATAGAAGTATTTTGGACTGTCAATACCGGCGGTGTACAGGTTTTAGCGCCTCTATGTAGGTGCCCAGGAGACGATGCGGGAGTTCGCCCCATCGAAATTGGGATTGTGGCAGCTGAGCTAGGGTAAACCCAGCACGACGATCAGACCGAGGAAACACAAAGAATTTTGATTCCTCGGTATGACCGAGAAAAGTTTGAAGGGTTAGGGTTCCAACCGGATATTTGTTTAATGGGCGATTGTTTCAGATTTTGACCATCCAGAGCTTTAACTACGATCAGATATGGAAGCTTCGACACAGGAGCTCACAGCGAGGAAAGGAGCGATAAAGAATGTAGACACACTAGGTGGCACAGGTGTAACAAGATCTTACTGAAAAAAAAACGTGGTGAACTTGAGCCATGAGATTAAACCATATCTACCATTAAGTAGCGGTATGGTATGCTAAAAAAATTTAAAAATCCATACCATACCATATGATGTATCTTTATTAGTATGCATGTTCATTTGCCTTGTTAAATACCATAAAAAAATAAAATGGTTCAAATACCTAAACATTTGTGCTGTTGCACCACCACACAGAAAGATTTTTCTTCAGATTAAATAAACAAATAAATAAATAAATACAATTTGGCAAATTTGCCTCCACTTATCCCATTGTTTTATTAATGCTTGGTACAGTAGAAAGTCTTCTTAATGAATCTAAGTTATCTGTTGATTTTCAAGGATCAGGCTTTCCACTTGCTGAAAATTCACAGGAACATCTGCAGTGGTCTCTACAGATGCGTCTCTGCTACAAGTTGGTAATACGTTATCCGTCGATTTTCAAGTCTCAGATGCTCCACTTGCTGAATGTTTATTGAAATGAGCCACATCGACCAGGATTGTCATTCACTGATGTACGGCTTTCTTTAAATCTTTTGTGCCATCTAATTGTTTTACTGCAGTAAATGTCAGCTGGTTTTACCCCTTGATTCTTCTGCTCTTGAGACATTCATGATAAGTCCCATTTGACTTGAACTTGTTAGAAGGACAATATAAGTATTCACTTAGCTAGCTAAGCATATCACTATTTTGTTAGTTAAATTGACTTTTTATTTGTAGCCTTTTGAATTCAGTTATGGGGATTTTTTTTACTCCAGATAAGTTGGCAAGATTAATGAATTTATGATTTGTCCATCACCATGCTAGCTAACTACTGTACTTAATTACTATCTAACTACTACTAATTAAATGCTGACACATGGGAAATTGTACTGTACCACGGTATATAGTACCATGGTTTTTCTGACAGTACCATGGCACTTGTTGCTGATATATCACATACTTTCACACTATGGCTCTACCCTGGTACACACTTTGGTACAGCAGTACATATACATACTATAGTATGAGACTATGGAACATGTACCAGGATATTATCAAAAACAGTTAATGCAAGTTTATGTGCCATGATGTAATATTTATATAATATGGGTGAAACTCTTAATATTACCTACAATAATATGGTACTGCCTGTACTATAACATAACCATGAAACATACCAGAGTAAAATGTCTTATGAGATAATAGATTAATCAAACACTTTCTACCTACAGTAAGCTATCACTTAAATGTACTATTGGTTTGGGATATGATAAGCAAACAACCCAAATGAGCGGCCAGTAGAGCAATAACATAAAACATTATTTAAACTCTGACATATTATACAGCGAACATGACGAGAAATGTAATCTAAAGGAAGAACAAGGAAATGGTGGTGAGAACGTACGTGTAGGGTGCAGTGATGTGTAAATGTGTAGCGTGAATATTTATAGAGTCCTTGATTAACTGAAACAGCTGCAGGTGTTAATATTCAGGTGAAGTGGCATGCTGATCACACACTGCCGAAGCAGGGATGCGTGTTAATTGTATACCAGGACTTGAAGTTCTTTACACCATATGAAATTACAGTAGGTCATTGACTGAAGTTTTTGCTTTGGTTCGGGGATAGCTTTAGGTGTCGTCGCATTCGTAGTTGTGTTTGAGGGAAAAAATATTTTTGTGACCTCACCAGAGTTTTGTGAAAAAGTGTTTTTGATTCATATGATTGATTGAAGCATACGCTTTACTATATACTACCTATGAATCCCTGAAACACTCTCACTTTCACTCATTCTCTATACCACTACTGTACAAGGTCGCGGGAGGCCTGTAGCTTATCCCCGGCGAATCTGGGCACAAGGCAGGATACATCCTAAATGGGGTGTCAATCCATTGCAGGGCACACAAGCACATACTCACAAAGTATGTGCAATTTGGAAATGCCAAGTAGACCTCCCTGCATGTCTTTAGACTGTCTTGAGACCCGAGGCAGCAATTGCAGTGCTACTCACTATGCCACCATGCCTCACCCTGCAACACATTTACACTTATTGTTAATAAGAAACAGTGCACTTAAGTTCACAAGTTTTGAAATAACAAAACTGATACATGCAAATTGATTCATTACTGTTTATGGGTTACTCTACTATGTCATTATACAAAGTTATTCACCAGCCTATTCAATTCTAATGAGGGATTTTATTAAGGAACATCATCAGTTAGAAAAGAAACACATTTTTATTGAGAGGTGAAATCTGTAAAGGTTTCTAAATTGCTTTTTAAATTGAACTTCAAATTAGCTTGCAAGGTAAAAAATCAAATCAACTTAAAAAAAAAAAATCCACATAATTTCCTGTATTTTGTGGCAGCCAATGTATTTGTTTAAAGTGCATGTTCCTCATCATTTATTCACTCATTCATCTTCTATCCCACTTATTCTGTACAAGGTCACAGGAGCCTGGGGCCTATCCCAGGAATCATTGGGTATGAGGCGGGGTACAGCCTGGACAGGGTGCCAGTTTGTCACATGGTGCACACACACATACACACTACAGGCAATTTGGGAACACCAATTAACCTAATCTGCATGTCTTTGGACTGTGGGAGACAACCCACCAAGCACGGGGAGTAAACTCCACAGACGCAGACCTGAGGCAGGAATTAAACCCTCTACGCTGATGGCTGGAGGCCACAGTGCTAAACACTACATCACCATGCCGACATCACTTAATTTATTTTTTATATTTATTCAGTATAGTGTAGGAAATTAAAGGAATTGATAGACTGATGGAGATGCATTGCAACATAAATGTGTTTTTGTTTAACAAAACAGCACATTCACCAGAGTTAGTCAAATATGAAAGCAATTCACCAATTATTATATTTTGATATTAATGAAAGTATGGAACAGACTTGTAAAAATGGATTCAGAGTCAAGTTATGAAAAACAAATTAAATTCTGTTAGCTCCCTTTTTGTATCAAGTATAAATAGGGCCAAATATGTGAAAATGGCTTGGAGTGAGATCCGGATTGTATGAGGGGATGTGGCATTAAGCAATATGCAGGTGGTGTTGGTGAATTATTGTGTGTTTCGTTTCCACAGACAGATGCGTTTCTGATTTTCAAGGATCTGGAGTTCCACTCGCTGAATGTTCACAGGGGGAAAAAAAATGCTCTGGACTACAAGCCGCCTCAGCTGGGATTGTTATTCACACATTATGTCTTCCTGTAACATCTATGCACCATTCAAATATTTTACTGCATTTAAGAGTCTCATCACCATGCAGTCTTTGAAATCTACTGTAAATGTCGATTGGTTTTACACCTTCATTCGCCAGAAAATTCATCATATGCTCCTTGTAAAAGTTTCTTAAATAAGTGTTTTATACTATAGAAAGCGTGAATAAACCTATAATTTGAGTTCAACTTGGATCCATAACTGCTACTCTTGTAGAAAAGAAGTCATCAATTCAATTTATTTGTATAACGCTTTTAACAGTTGTCATTATCATAAAGCAGCTTTACACAATCAAAAGAAATTTTGAAAGTTTGTATGAAAAGTAAATGTGTATGAATCAAAATGATTAGATAATCCCTGATAAACAAGCTGAGGGCGCCGGTGGCAAGGAAAAACTCCCTGAGATGGCAATATGAAGAAACATTGAGAGAAACCAGCCTCAACAGGGAACCCATCCTCATTTGGGTAATTAAAGATAGCAGGGATCTGCAGTCATACTGTGTGTTAGGCGGCTGAATGTTCAATATAACAGTTGATGTCTTTACTAAGTTAATATGGAGTCCAGTTCGTTATTGGAGGCTCAGGTACAAAACTATAGGAAATTCCAGTCCTGAACTATCACGCGACTGCAGTCACAAGTCCTCAGAGAACAGCTGTCAGCATCAGCCGAGGCCAGGACCTTCTTTGTGGTAAAGTGAAACCGTCCCCAGTCACCACACGCATTCCAAACAGACCACATGGGGCATCCACGGAACGAGATCTCCAACCAGAAGCGGGGCACCAGGACAGGTCCAGAGGGCAGACGCGAGAAGAGAAGGAGAGATAACAATTAGATATGGTCACAGTCACATAATGTATATACAGTATAGTGTAGTGTGCAAACAGGGACTCTGGCAGGACTAACTATGACAGCTTAACTAAAAAAGGGACAGCTACTGTAGAAGGAAACAAAGACAGGAGGGCTCCCTACAGTAAATCAACCAATCAACTCCTAACCAGTCAGAATAGAGAATTTAATCATGCTATGGTATAAATATTTATGCTTTTTGTATACTTTTTGTATAATTTTCCAGCTAAAAGAACCATTTTGATGTTCCTAAATATGGTGACATTTTTCCTGGGCTGAGCTTAGCTGGAGGCAGTTAGTTTAGTTAGTCTTGTTGGCTTGTATTTTAACAAAGGCTAAATAAAATATGTGTTTATCTCAATAGGTACAGTCTCTGACTGACCTGAACCACTAAGTGTCACAAAAAAAGTTAACATTACCCATTGGGACCCAATTTGCTCACCCATTGTGAGGGACCATGCAGCCCAGAAAATAAAGGGCATAGGATAAAACAAGTTTCCCCAAAAATAGTTTAATAAATCCAAAATGTGTACACCAAAGTTCAAGAAAACAAAGTTGACCCCCCTCCCCGCCTCCCCTCCCCCCCAAAAAAGAGGCCAACAGAATCTACTGGATATTCCGATAAACTTAATAAATAAAAGGTACCTCAAACTGACGCTCTAGTGTTTGGTGATTCAGACCGAGATATCCTAGGGCAGACTAAGGCAAGTATTGGATATCAGCTTCCTCTTCTTCGTCCACTTTCCTAATCCTCAAGCTCTTTGCAGTCTTATCCGGCCAAGGAACCCATAATTTAATTAGGTTGATATGTGAGATAACCCTGGCCCAACATTGCAATTTCATAGGTAGTTTCCTAGGTAGTTAGGCCCAAGTTTCCTTTTAACTTTAAACAGGCTCTGCCAATTTGCCAACAGTTTGCTTTCATGACTTGGTAACATCACCAACACCATTTGGCCAGGTTCAAAACATTGCTCATGAGCAGATCGATCATACCAGGTTTTCTGGTGGGTTTGGGCTTGTGGCAGGTGAGATTGGGCCAGTATGGTCATCTTGTTCAAGCGCTCTCACATCTGTCCAACATATCAAGGGTGAAAAGCCAGTAGATGATTGTGGCACCTCTCTATATGTAAACATTTTTTTTAATTGCACAATATTCTGTACACCTGCTTCAAAAGAATTGACATAAAATTAGATTCTTGATCAGTCAGAATCTGAAAAAAACAAGGAAAGCCAACTCTAGTGAACAGTTGCAATAAACAGGTGGCCACATACTTTGCTTTGATGGAGTTTAATGGGAACACTTCTAAATATTATGTATCATAGTCAGTTACAACAAGCATAAATCTATTACCTGAACGATTTTATTTCACAGGGTCGACAACAGACATTCCCAGCCTTTCAAAAGGAGTGCCTATGATTGGAAGTGAAAATATCTTCTAATCCTGGCAATTGTTTTACATTTCCCAGCCTAAGAAATCGAATGACCCAGGATGAATGACGTCGCAGACACACCCTTAAGAGAAATTACAAATTCAGGACCTCCTCCAGGAGGCTTACTGACAATTAAGAAGTTCCAATTAAGGGTTTTGCTGGGGAAGGTTTAGTTTGCTGGCATGTCCCGTGGCTTTCCGACACCATGGCAAGCCCCTCTTACATTCAGCCATGAATACATCAGTTAGCACTGCAGCTTGTGAGGCAGTTTTCGGATCATGTTCCGGGATCCAAACCTGGAGCTCAGATATTCTTCAAGAATCATGATTTCAACAATTTCATCAACTTGATTTATTTTTGAATGATGAAAGGACCAATCTTCCTTCATCCACAGCTAGGCTGCTGCAAAATGCTCAATGTTAAAAAATGCTCAATGTCATCAGTTTCAGACAGTTTCTTAAGTGTAGTGTCTTTAAATTGACAGACTTGACCTGCAGATCGGGTCTCGGAGGGGTACTTCCAATAGATAGTGGACTGAGACTGTGGGCGGCTAGTGACAGCATGCTGATCATCATCTGGACTTTCTGAGGGATTGTGTGAGCCTTCACTTCCACCTGCAACATAAACCAGTGCTGTAAAGCTCTAAAGTGATGCTCCGGCTGGGCATACTCTTGAAACTTTTGGACTTCCCTGGCAACCATTTTTGCCGTATGAGCTTGGTCAGGTCAGCAGCACAGTCAGGTCAGCAAGAGTCGGCTCTCTATTCTCCACCCCACCAACCATTCTCACTTCCTGTATTTCATCCACAGTCAGCTGTTCCTCTCCAGGTTGCTTTGCTGGAGTTTTTTGTCTTCCTTCCTTCCTCATGGCACATACTGCAGAATACTGTTGAAAGATCTACACCCCCTACTGGCTATCCCACTTCTGACACCAATTGTGAGGGACCATGCAGTCCAAAAAAATATCGGGGCATAGTTTCCCTAAATTAATTAATTTAATAAATCCCAACTGTGTACGCACAAAGTTCAAGAAAACATATTTTCAAAACCGCATTAAAGAGACCAACAGACTCAAAACTAAATTAAACTGAGGAGAAACTTAGGAGAACTTAACTGAATGAAACTGACCTAACAATTAAAACAATAGAGAGAATTTATAGAAACAAACCAGTTCATTTACAAACATGAGGGAAAAACGCATCACTAATCACCAAAATGCAATAATACTACTAACAAGGCCAATTAAATAACTGTAATAAAAATGTAACATATATGAAAAAACATCTAGAGAGAGAAAAAGAAAAAGATAAATTCAACACCACATATCCAAATGCAAACATCCTTCCCTCCCTACGGCTAATCTACACATTGGTGCAAATGGCGGAACCAAAATTGCAGCTGATGCAGCATGCCAGACTCGACGGACCGCAGCGAGAACTCTGCAACAACAGCGCAGAGCTTACCCCGTTTACCCCTCGGCAACTCAGCAGTAACTTGAACTCAAAAGAAAATAACATTTACATTTACATTTAAGTATTTGGCAGACGCTCTCATCCACAAAAGTGCTTTGTTGTTTTCGTCATTGGATAAATCCTTACGCTGGGTTACTAGGTTACTAACTACCATCAGTCAAACACTGTTATGAAGGGTTTTTTTTTGTTGTTGAGTGATTAGCCCAACATTAGCTCAATATGTACAGTACAACATAAACTAGTGAACCACGTCTGGGTCTTATTGTTGAATTAATATAGAGTCCACCCCCAAATTTTGTGGGGGTTACTTTCCTAGAGCACTCGCAAATTGTGAAAAACTGCACATTTTGGGTGTTCTAAAAAAAAAACTTCATGCAAGCACGTTTTCTTAATTATGCGCTGTCGTCTTCTTTGGTATAAGGAGAGTAAATACAGTAATACTGTAATTCACCATCCCAATTATATTTAATTAAATGTAACAAATAAATAATTAAGTATCATTTTTCTCTACAGTTGCTTTGTGTTTTCTCTATATTTTATATGGAAATTTAACTGAATATATTAATATCTGTTACAAAATTAGTAACTTATATTATTCTTAATAGTTTAGCAATATAAAAAATATACAAATATATATTGCCACGAAAAAAGTCTTTTAAAAAATGCGGAGGATATTTGCGGTTTCCATGAAATAGCGGAGGTTTCCACAAACACTTCTTAGTTAGATTCTAAGGAAAAATCCCAGAAAGACTAACTGCACAAGGGTCGACTTTACATAAACATTTTTAAATAATTTTAAAAAATTGTGAAGACATCCTTGCTTTACAGCAGTTACTTGCGTGTGCCTAAGACTTTTGCATAGTACTGTAATGTACTGTATAAGCATGTAAAGCATGTAAAGATGCATTATGATACACATTGCCCAGTCAGGAGTTATGGGAGAACATTAATTGACATTATTTCTTAGTTCTCCAATTTCTGATTAACATTAAGTTGTGATGACAAACATGTAGACACATATTCATGCTTACAACTTTATTTAAACTCACCTGCTATGAAGTGTGCACTATAAACACAAGCATTTTTGATCGTCACCTAAGATCTTATTTTATCAAGATTTACCAAAGTTTTTCCCATTTTAAAATGACATTGGCAGCTGGTATGTAATTAGGTTAGAGCAATATTCCTTAGATTTTTGCTTACACCAACATAGCAAAATACTATTTTGAAGGTCCGGTGGCACTAAAAAGACTCGTCTATGCTTTTTTGCCTCCAGGTTATCACTGAGCCATAATCATGACATAGGCTTTAAAAGGGTCTGTATCCTGATATGAAAAACAAAAAAAGGTGTGTACATACTGTGATAATTGTTGCAAGTATGCTAAAGATATATGCTATAATACTGTACAATGCTTATGAAAGTTTGTGATAACTTGTCAGAAAATGAGCGAAACTTATATACCAGGATTCCTAAATCAACTTCTTTGCAAGTTCCACTGAAGTGCACAATTCTGGAGCACACCATCAAAAGTCAAGAAGAGCATTACTTTTTCTTTAATTGGAAGCCAGTGTTAATCATGGCTGCCAGAAGTGTGCCCCAGAGCAGCGCGTGCGAAATTGGCTGTTTATTTAAGAGACTTGAACGCAATTTAGTAGAAGTAGATGATGGGTCATTAATCCCGAGCTGTGCATGAATAAATGCAACACCCAGGCCCTCTTTAGCAATTATTGCTAATTAACAACTTCAGCCACTGAGCCGCGGAACGCTACGCCTTATGGCCGTGCGCATTGAACTTGTGCACACAATACAGAAAGCCATTAAGTGGCAAGGCATTTAATCCTGAGACCACTGAATATGTGCAGGCCTGCAGATGGAAATGGAACATTTATTTCTTCATTCTTCTGACTTATGAGGAAAAAAATTGCTCCTAACTTTGAGAAGTTGGCTGTTCTTAAAAACAGCTGTTGATCTTTCATGAAATTAACCTTATGATTCTTTGAATAACAAAAAAAAAGCAAAATGCAATTATGAATCATCCAAGTCCACATACAGTCTCACTGCAATCATGTATCAGTTAAGTATTGCTTTAGGACTGAATAGCACCAATAAAGATAATTATCACCTTCATGATTATCATACTGTACGCATGTGTTAATTTCCTCTTCCACTGATATACAATGTACCTAATTAAAGGGAGCATTGTGCAAATTAGTTTATGTTTATATCAAGTGCCGGATGTGAGCTATATAATTCATGACGAGAAGGCATGTCGTTGTAGGAAAATAATCAACATATGAGTGGTGTGGTATATACTAACGCAAAGAGAAATGTCCTGAGTTGTTTAAAAATAATCAAAATACAGTGGAACCTTGGATTACGAGCATAATTCGTTCCGGAAGTGGGCTTGTATTCCAAAACACTCGTAAACCAAATCATCATTTCCCATAAGAAATAATGAAAATTCAAATTATTTGTTCCACAGCCCCAAAAAATAAATACAAAAAAATAATTAATACAATCTATAAAATGAAAATAAAACAAATTAATCTGCACTTTACTTTTTAAAAAAAGTACAAATAATTCCTGACAGATAAGTGTTTCCGTTGGTGAGCGCAGGCGCTGTGTGTGTGTGTGTGTGTGTGTGTGTGTGTGTGTGTGTGTGTGTGTGTGTGTGTGTGGAATATCTTCCCTCGCCTTGCTTTGCACAGTAACACTCCTCTTCTCTCTCCCCACCTTGCTTTTTTATGATTCACAACAAACACACACACACAACGAAAACATCGTTTTAACAGGAAAAAAATAAATCTTTCTCAGACTCACTTTTTAACAAGCGCAACAAGCACATAAACACAGCGGAAACACCGTTTTAACGGAAAAAAGCGAGACTGGCATGAGCGCATACTAAAGGAATCACTTAAGTTTCACAACAAACGGACACACACACAAACACAGAAACACCGTTTTAACGGAAAAAAGCGAGACTGGCGTGAGCGCATACTAAGGAATCACTGCTGTAAAGTAAAAAAAACAAAAACAAATGAACCAGCACCTTACCTTTGAAAAGAATCGCGACAGAGCAGAGTTTCTGTGTGTTTGTGAAGCCGGGGAGAACAGAGCCACACCAAACATATTTTTTGTTTTTATTTGCATTTAAATTTTGTGCAAGATTTAGTGAAGACTTCGCACCACGAGTCCCGAGAATGTTAGCAAGGACGGTAGCTAGAAGAAAAAGGAGCCGCTTTCAGTTAAAGTAGTTAAAGCAGCAACAAAGCAGCAAAAAGTCCAAACAGTCCAACTAAAAACAATGAGCCATTTCTCCCTTCAGACAATTCCTGGAGAAATTGTGAAGAAGGTTCACATCTATGCATCACTTTTCCTGGGCAAAACTGTGAAAACGGCTCCTTCCCAGGCCACAGGGTTTATGTGACCTGTGTGAAGGTTCTGATATAAGTTTTATTGAGGCATGGGGGAGGAACAGAGGCAGGTTTTTTTTGCTGCCTCACTGTGTCTACGGTCTAGAATCCTAGTGATTTTGAATGGAACATGGAGGGGCTAATTATTTTTGATTGACACGACCTTTTTAGAAGTAGTAGAGATTTTTGAGCAGTTCAACGTGACATTCTCTACAAAAAATGCAAGATAGGGCTGATGGAGCAAAGTTACTCCAGCTCAAGAATGAACTGATTGCATTTTAATGGTCAAAGGTTAAGGTTAAGAGACCTCATGTCTATCCCAATCTATCAAATGAAATCTGAAACAAATGTCCACATGTAATTGCACAACTGCTTAGATTTTGGAGGTCAAACATTAAGGCACTGTGACCACACGATCATGCGATTCTTTTGACTGCAATATCCTAGGCCTGCCTTGAAAGTTCTTCAAAGTTTGTTACAGTACTTCTTACATTTTACTGGTCAAAGTTCAAGGCCAATGTGACCTCACGTCAATCCCATATTTTTAAATGCAATATCTAATGAACGCCTTGGAGCAATGCACTCAAAATGAGCACAAATGTCCAACTGGCCTGAAGGATCAACCCTTAGATTGAGGTTTCTGTAACCTCACATCTGTCCATGTGATGTTCCCATAATCCACCAGAAACTCATACCAGTAGAACTATACAATATTAAGATCATAAAGACCCAATTAAAGCTAAAATTATGTCATGCAAAGAGAAGCAATAAAAAACAACTGCACCTCATATTGCACCTCATCAAAGGTGTCATATTACAATTTAATGCAGAATATAGCCTCTTTGATTTATGACGTATACTCACAAATTGAGCAACA
This sequence comes from Clarias macrocephalus, assembly GCA_011419295.1. Classification (NCBI taxonomy): domain Eukaryota; kingdom Metazoa; phylum Chordata; class Actinopteri; order Siluriformes; family Clariidae; genus Clarias; species Clarias macrocephalus. The sequence goes on along the minus strand of JAAGKR010009502.1, from coordinate 11,661 downwards.
TAAAAAAAAAAATCAACCTTAAATATTGTCGCTACTTGCCTTTGAATGGGACAGTGAATTACATGAATTTTCCTCCATGTATACATACTGAAGCTTTTCTTCATCTGTGACGTATTTGCAAATAAATAAATAAATAAATAAATAAATAGATAAAACATTACAAAGACAGCGTGTTACACTTGATCAGCTTATGCTTCATTTACAATAGACAGTCTGTTGCTATTTGGTCACATCATGGATGAATTTTGCTGTGGTCTACTCCCAAAAACAATGAGCAGGGAGTCTGCACATTTATGAACCATGGAAATGATCTACTCATTAAGCTATTACAATGCTTCAGTAAGGCATTGCATAGAATGTAACACTGCTTCAAATAAACGTCCTCCCAAAGTGAATAAAACCATTTACAGTTCATTAAAATAATGCTAAAAGTTTAAGCATAAGTAAAGTATAAGCATATAAGCAATAAGCAATAAAATGAAGTCAGCTGACAGCCTGAATGTACTGAATGACCAGGTTATCACATCTATGGAGTTTTTTCCTCTGATGGTCCAGGCATATTTCAGGGCTCAAATTGTGAAAAAGTGGTTCTGGAAGCATGATGAATCATTTTCACACATGACCTGGCCACCAAAGTGTGTGCTGTAATCAAAGCTAAAGGTAATTGAATGAAATCTTAGTGTGTGCAACTTTTTTTTTTTGGCCAGGCAGTGAATTTCATATCAATAAACTGAAGCAATAACCTCCACTTTACCCAAAAATACACTTCATATATTTTATTACATTCCTTCAAACTTACTTTCCCTCTGAATATACATGCATGCAGACTCTAACTTCATTGGTTGATGGAGGCATACAACCGGAGGCAGTAATTCTAGTTGCAAAACCCAGCTGAAGGTTTTGATATGATTTGTAGGGGTGTGTGCAAAATTGAGGGAGATATGGATGTCTGGTCATATTTATAAAAGCAGGAATTTGGGGATACGTAAGTAAAGTGAAGTCTGATACATAAGTAAAGTAATAATGCGTAATCCCTGGTAAAGGGGGTTTTTGTGATAGAAAAAAAAATTGCAATGTAGGCCTTCCTACTAAATAATAATAATAATAATAATAATAATAATAATAATAATAATAACTAGAGAGGTACATTTCCTGTAGAAAATGTGAGTGGTGCTTGCCATGACATCATGGAGCTTCCCATGTCATAGTCATAGATGTAGCTGATAGCATCCCATCCCAAGCCGCACGATTTGACACCTCATTCATGGGTCTACGACAAACGCTGCGGGGACTAGTTACGCGCCAAACTTTCGTACGAAAAAAATTAATAATAAGCCTGTGAGATTATAATAGTAGTCCTTCACTTCGCAAATAATAATAATAATAATAATAATAATAATAATAATAATAACAACACCCGGCATGTCACATTACTGAAAAACTGCAAGGTGATTTTGCCTAAAACAGTTTCTTCCATACTTCTTCCATACAGTGCATGTTTAATAAAGAAAGTTTAATTTCCACATCATTTTCAAATTACACAGTGACATTTTGCAAGTCTGTAGAAATATTATAAAGAAGCTTTAATATATCAACAGCCCCCCTCTGACCCATCAGATTCAAGAATTCAGCACAGGTTGTGGTATACATGTTTATTTATGTCCAAGTATCATTTTGCATACTGTTCCATTTGGATTATGTAGAATGTCCTCCCTGCAAGTCCCCAGATAAGGTTATACTATAGAAATATATTAGAACCAGTGAATAAATATTAACCTTTGCGTGACTGTAGTGGCAGCTGCGGTTATACGTTTTTCTCGCATGATCTATAAGAATTATATAGGTATTGCTGTGTATTTGATGCAATTTGAATGGGCAGCAGCTTGGGCTGTAATCGAACTATTGTGCCTGTGCATGATCACTGAGCAACATGTTTTCTCCAATAATAGATTAAGAGAGCAGTTGGTTTGTGCTCCAGCTCCCACCAGGCAATCGATTTTGCCCCACACCAAAAGCCTCCAGTCAAGCAGAGATATCTCTCTTTGCCTTCCTCTCTACACAGAAATAAATTTTCCACACTTACACCACAGCCTACTCTGAACTGATTCCCATAGTGCCTTTGGTCCCCTTGTTCTGCTCTAGCTTTACAGCTCAGCTCCTGCCAACTGGATGCGACTGGACATTGTTCTCTCGCAAAACATCCTTCCCGCCGGGCAACAATCACGGATTTCAGAGGTTTGTTTAGCACACATAATATTATAACAGCTGTAACCCTGTTCGGAATGGTAACAGAGGAACCTTCAGCTCCAGGTCCAACATTTGTCTTGTTTAATGTGTATCTGAAACACTGTTGCAATACAGCATTGTTAAATCCTCAGTTCACACTGGTCAGGAAGGTTTTGATTGTTATTAATATCAGCAACTCTTACAATAGCTCTGATTGAATTTCTAATCGCATTAACAGTTTACGATGTATGAGCGGATCACTTGCATGAACCAGTAACACGGACACCACATTTAAACCTAATATTTGACAAATAACAATGTGGCATTTTTTTTTTCACTTTTACAGAATATAGTCAGAAAGTTTTCCACCACATACAAAAATCTTCAAAACTGAGGATTTTGTGTATTGCAGTATCTACTGTAGGTAACATAAGAGTTTCTTGTCTTATTAAATTTGAGAAATTGAATAAAGAAGCTGATGAAGGACTGTAATAAAATCATAATTGATAACATGAACTTGCTAATTAACTTGTCATGTAGAATACGTGTGGACAGATGGATGAATAAATACATACAGTAGGTGGGTGGATAAATGAATGTATGTTTGTACAGTATGTACAGGTATGGATGGATGTAGTTATGGATGGATGATTGATGGTTTAATGGTTGAATAAATTAGTGGATAGATGGATGGATAAAGAGCCATATGAATGTCACAAATATTAATTTTCAACAAAGTCTTCTGCTTCAGTGTTTTTAGATCTTTTTGTCAGATGTTACTATGGTAAACTAAAATATAACTACTAGCAAGGCTCTTATTGACCATTATTGTACAGTAAGTTTCTGCAAATAGTCAATATTTGCAGTGATAAGCCTTTTTATTATTATTATTATTATTATTATTATTATTATTATTATTATTATATTTTTTTACAAAACTCTTCAAATCGCTCTGGCATTGACCACAAATCCTCAAAGGGATTAAGGTCTAGGCGGTTTTGTGGCCATTGACCGAAAATTTTGATGTTTTGTTCCCCAAGCTACTTAATTATCACTTTTGCCTTATGGCAAAATGCTCCAAGGTCACCAAACTGTTCTTGGATTGTTGGGTGGGTTTTCTTTCAGAGGAGGTTTTTAGACAATTCTTTATTTGTAGTTGTGTTCTTAGGCAAAATTGTGAGCGAGCCCACTCCCTTGGCTCAGAAGCAACCCCACACATGAATGGTCTCAGGATGCTTTACTGTTGGCATGACACAGGACTGATACTGCAGTAGCGCTCAAGAAATCACATAATCTGTTAAAGCATCTGTTACAGTTCACATATTATATATTATACAACGAGAAAGCGACAAGCAAGAACTGCAGTGAGAAAAAGGTAAAACAATAGTTTTATTGCTAACAGCATTAAAAAATAGAAAAAAAAACTGATTATTAATAGAATTAAGAAATATGTGTTTATCATTGTTGATGGTTAAGGTAGACACGTCATTATTGGTTAACATATTAGTTCATTTGCAAATCACGATCATTATGGAAGCATTAGTTACAGTTAAAGTGTTAGCACTTGTGCTTATTTGTGGATAGTTTTGTAAAGTAGTAGTCATAAATTGTACTGATGCAGCTCCAAGCACAAACAATCAATGCAGACATTCCATTGGACCATAAAAGATCTATGAAAAGCATTTACTTAGCTCCAAGCCAGGGTTATTTTTCTTCTCTTTTACAGCTACAGGAGATTTAGTCATCCTCTGACACCCGACAGTATGTAAAATAAGCACTCAAGCACTTTTAGATTAGAGAAAAATAATAATAAATGGCTGCAGCTGCGAATCTATAGAAGATGTATTCCATTGATGAGAAAACAATGCAGCCTAAATGAGCCTCATTTACTATAACCGGCCGCGGGGCTTCTTTATGTGTCCGCCTCATTTCTCTGCTATAGGCCTGCACTCTAGATCTTCAGCATGACCTCTGCTAGAAATTACAAAATCCACACATGATTAACCTTAATGCCGTGTTCCAGTCACTGAACTAGAGCAATGGTACAAACAATTTGATCAGCATCGTCCTTTGTGCTTGGCTCAATTTCTATTAAAATAGCAAATATGCTTTATAGTATAAAGCAGCAGTTCTTTATCTTTCTTCTTGCTATCTTTGAAGATAGCAAGCAGTTTGTGATGTTAATATCTTCCACAGCATCCAAAACGTAACTGTAAATGGATAAAATGTCATCCTTTGAGAAATAACAAATATTAGCATTGGTAAATTGCTTTGCAGTTTGCTCTGCCATCTTTGATATGGTTGATTAACTGTAACTGACATAAACAGCAAAACTTGTTTTATTCATCAGTTCATCCTGATTTTTTCCCCCAAAGGTGTTACATAAATGAGTTTTTTTTTTTTTTTTTTTTTTTTTGGTCACCAATAATAAATTTGTTTTAGACTGTGCGATTTGAGCATTTTTTAAAACCCTGATTGTATTACAAGATGAACAAAATGAAACTATATTCAGACAACAGTACCTGCTTCCATCAATAAAAATGACCACATTCTGCTTCCATGATCTCCTAAAAATAACATTCCTCATTTACATTTTTTCTTTTTTTCTTTTCTTTTTTTTTTTTTTTAGTACAAACGTTGTTATACTGTACATGTGTGACAAAGTCCATGGAAGGAACTGTGGCTGGTTCTGCAGGAGGTTCAGTAAAACTAAGAAGTTTATTTATTATTATTATTATTATTATTATTATTATTATTATTATTATTATTATTATAAAACTGCACAAATTGTACCTGAGACTGTATTTTAAGCATAACCAATTATTGACTTTGTTTCATTAACTACTGTTTACTGCTTTTCATAGTATTTTTTTTAATGTAGAAACCTTTCAAAAACATCTTTGCTCTAGTGCAATTATTTTCATCTGCCTCAGAATGTAGATTAATAAGGATATTTGTCTATCCATTAGCATGTTTCCTTTAAAAGTCATCATCTCCACTTCCATATTTGTACCTGTTCCATTAGTCTCATCCCATGCCATCATCCTATCGGTAGATTTTACATTTATTTATTTATTTATTTATTTATTTATTTTTTTTTTTTTAGATAGTCAGAAATTAGTTTCTCCTTCAGCTAAACTGCTGACTAGTGGTCATGTCACATTATGTGTTTTAAGACATATTCAATTAACTGGAACTGATGTAAAAACCAAGGGGGTGTTATGAATAGTTTTATGTTTTATACATATACACACTGAAAGGAAATATCTCAGTGACTGATGATCATTAGTACACACTGACAGTATTGTAAATCATCAACCTTTTATTTCTTGATAAAGCCTTATCTGTAATCCGAAATGAAATATGAACCGCAGCTTGAATGTGAAAGATAGCGAATTGAACATGAAATATATTCAGACGACAGTGCCTGCTTCTATCCATAGCAAGGTTTTGATAAATGTTTCTTGGCAGGGTGTTTTTTTTTCCCCAACATGTGTTTGAACATCAACAGTGATCTTCTTAGTTACAGTAAAAAAAAAATAATAATAATTTGGTGCTTATTAAATTATCAATCTGGTGACATTTAAAAGTTGGAGAAGATACTGTTCTTGGCCTTTTCACTTGAAAAACATCATTATATTTATGCAATGCAAAGAAAATAATTACTGTCTTAATACAATGGAGTCTGAGCACTTCGTCATACTATCAAGAAACGTTGTTCCTTCATTTATCAAAAACTAAAACAACAATGTAATCGGGTTATACTTATTAAATAGGGAACTAAGAATTTTTATGCTTATTTGAAATTTCATTTGAATATAACACCCCCTGCTGAATTATAATTGACTCCCCCCTGCTCCTATCAGGTATCCCTACTGGATAGAAAGTTGCATATTTATTCTAACCTTTCAAGAAACCCTATTCACTCAGTGGACTTTTAATACTAGACTGCGATCTGTCGTACCAATTATGTAAACTTAGTGAAAACTCACTCTTTTGCATACTGAGTGCCACGTTGAGCCACCTTTAATAAACCTCTCATTCAATAATCTGTATACACAAATACCAACTACTGTAAATATGTTAATGTTTTTGTGCAATAAATGAAAGTATTCAGCTGTGGCTCATGATTTAAAATTTTGATGAAGCAGGTTAACATTAATAACGCCAGTTCCTCACACAAAAAGTCGAATTTTTTTAAATAACCCTGTAGTAGTGGGTTGAGATTCAACCCCATATAGTCATCCAGCATCAGTGGTGGGCGAAGTACACAAATCATGTACTTAAGTAAAATTAGAGCGAACCCTCGTTTTACAAAATATTACTCAAGTAATCTGGGTACATTTGTATTTGTACTTGAATAAAAGTTCAAACCTATATTCAATTACTTTGATTAATAATTAAGTACTTAAGTACTGAGCTTGTATTAGCTCACTGTAGCTTTTAAGTCATAATCAAAGAGTCTCTCTCTCTCTCTCTCTCTCTCTCTCTCTCTCTCTCTCTCTCTGCTTCCAGACTGTGAATATGCTGTTTGCAGCGCCATCTGAAACCACCTCCACTTCTGATCTCGAACACCTGCTACATGATTGAGTGTATTGGAATGTAAAACATGCATGTGCATATAATCTTGAGCAGGTGGAAAAATTACTCCTTCAAATGCTAAACACTAATGTGCTTATGTAACACCATGCCCTACAAAAATGAAGTGAAGTATAAACTACAAATATTTGTGTAAAATGTAAATGGAGTAGTGTCCTGCGATGGATTGGCACCCTGTCCAGGATGTACCCCGCCTCATGCCCTAAGTCTTCCCGGATAGGCTTCAGGCGCCCCACGACCCTGTATGCAGGATAAAGGGGAACAGATGATGAGTGAGTGAGTGAGAGAGTAAATGAAGTAAATGAAGAAAGTATATGGATAGATACTGTAAGTATATGGTATATACAGTACTGTACATACATGACATCTGTATCTCGGGTACATACATTTTAGCAGTTCATTTTTGCGCACCTTTATTTTGAATATGTTTTGAAAGCAAGGAAAGAAGAACAAATGGAAAACCCGAGTGGCCGGGTTTCACCAACTTTCCCCCCAAATTTCAACAAAAATTCCCGCCTAAAATTCAGGCACAGAAGAAACATCGTCTTTTCCTCAATCTTCGTTTGAGAAACGAGGTCACCATGGTGTGTATCAGAAGCTTTGCATGACAGACACACTGCTTGTACTTTACCTTTGCCTTTGTGTAATTTTATTCGACATAATTCTAATTATTAAAAAAAAAAAATTAAAAAATCTTCCACCTCCAGTTTGGACTATAAACTGCATATACATGGCAAACCCAGTCATTACCTGTCCTGTGTGTTGTTCCTTTTCAGCTGAAAGTGTTTATAGATCGAGTCCTGGGCAGCATGCTTGCAGCTCCAATCTGTCTCTATTAGTGCTTGTGCAGTGCTGTTTTAATTTTCATTACTGGAATTTTATTCATTGCTGGTCCCTCTAAAGGGAAAACCAGGACTTCAACAGGATATCAAATATATTTGTTCCACAGGATCCATGTGACAATAAACGATCCAGAAGAATATCTTATTTCATTTGAAATCAGGTAATATGAAGTCTTATTATATGCTATGAGGAACGTGCAGATAATTCAGTAGGTAAATTCATATCACTAATTCCCACTCCTTTTAAAATACTCATATTTTACGAAAAAAAAAAAAAAGACTGAAAAGTGAAAAAAAAAAGTTTTTTAGAAATGACATACTGCTAATCCAAGTCAATAATTTACTATTCTTTTTTGTAACCCTTATCTAACCCTCGCGTTGCCGTACGAAAGTTTGCCCCAAAATCCCACTAACATGTCATATTAATATTAGCATTGAACTTATAAAAAAATAAATATAAATAGTGCTTTTTCTCACTCTTTATTACAAATTTGTGGAATGAAGTTTTTCTTTGCTGAACTTTAAACCACCTTATGCTAGTTAGAGTCATGGTGGATCTTCAGCCTGCTCATATCCCAAGAACATCAGTCATGAGCTGGGAATACAGGATGGGTTGGATGCAAGTTCATCGTGGTTTAGAACACCGCGCACACCTACTGTGTCTTGAACGGTGTGAGAACATCTGTATCTCCACATGATAGCCTGAGCTCAGCACTTGAGAGATGTTAGACACCAATGCTATTAGAATATAATAATAAGAGTTAGATCGGTTTAAAACCTTTCAAATCTCGAGCTCTCAATTCTCAATCTCTACAATTAGTTTTTTTTTTTGTTTGTTGTCATTTGGTGGAGCTCTTACAATAAAAAAATCTTTAGGTCTATTCTTATCAAATAGCATGCTTCAATAAATAATAACCCAAGCCTATACGGATAAAACCAAAGTCACATGCACAATTCCAGCACATCCATCCATCCTCTTCTCAATCCATCTATCATCTTTGCCAAAACACACTTGCCTTCCTACAATAGCTGCAGGTGTGTGCGAGTATATTTAGCCGTTCAGCTGTATCTCTCAGGAGACATTTATTAGAGGCTTTTGTATGCAGATCCCCCGCTGCGAGCGGATCACGGTTTCTCTCGGGTTACAAATGTTGGAAGAATCTCAGCTGTGCCGTCGCGCTGTTTCCCCATGACAGGATTCTGACATTTCCTACTATCTCATATGCGCCTGTATTCTTCCCCCCGGATACGAAAGTGCACATTTACAGCTCCCCCAAAAGAAAGCTCTCTCAATTGGTTTTTGGAGAGTGCAGAATGTTAAAAATATGATTGTTAAACAATTCAGAGCCCTCGAGGACATGTTAAAGCACCCAATTAGACTATATTTAAGCATCAGCCCTGAATAGACTAAATGAAAGTTTAGATTTCAAAAGCCATGTGACTCATGAGGTGTTTCATTTTCTTCTTGAATACTAGAGAGAGGAGGCTAGAATGTTTTATGGAATATTATTCTACTGTTCATTCATTCAGTATGAAATATTTGTTAAGAATATATATAAAACTAAAAAGTTGGCGTGTCTGGCATGTTGAAGATATTTGTGAAAAAATTATTTGGGGGGGGGGGGGACGTAAGATTAGTAGCAGAAAACATCAAGGTGGTTTTTGAATTTTTGTCTGTCTGTTTGTCTGTTTGTTTGTGCACGCATCATGTAACTACTGAACACTGTCTTGGCCGAGCTTGAGTAACATATATGCTTTGTTTCATCGCAATCGTCCGCCAGGAAGAGAAAATATGCTACTTTAAAATTTAAATGGAAAAGACCCTCATATCATAAAAAAATTGACCTTGTAAAAATCATTAGTTCATCTCAAAATTCAACAGATGGCGCTGTACAATTTTCAACATGCAATTATGAGTGTGCATTTAAATTTCACGCGAATAGAGTCACTGTCAGGGATCACCCCTAGAGGGCGCCAAATCACCCACAGACTCCATTTTGTGTTTTGTGTTCATTTGTAGTTTTGTGTAAGACTCCATGTCCCAGAATGCACCTCGGTCAGGTGATGTGGCGCTCACCTGAACTGAGGTTGCTAATTAGTGTTTTTGTTATAAATGTTCCTGAGTTCAGTTTAGTCTTGTCTTGCATCTGTTTGGGTTGGGTTCCTGTTCGTTGTGGTATGTGGTTTGACTCTGTGTTCTCCCTGGCTCTGTGTTCTCTATGTTCTCCCTAGCTCCATGTTCTCCCGACCTTTGTCTGTCTCCTAGCCTGTTTGTCTCTGTTTGTTGGTAATGTCTAATCTGGTTAGTCTGTTCTGTTTAGTTTATCCTGGTTTAAGTTCATGTCTGGTCCTTTGGTTCCTTGTCTTGTCTCATTAAAACCCTTTTGATCACCTTCACCTCTGCCATCAATGCCATTCCTTCGTCCCACAAGCAGTAACCGTTACAGTCACAGCCACATCTAGTACATATAGTTATATTAAGTTTTATGCCGTTATTAGTTATTTCAGCAGCTAGATAATTAACTAATTGGCATATAGTTGAGGGCACCGGAAAAATATCATGCAAAACAATTCTTGCACAAAACACACTTAACTTTTGTTTTGTTTTTTGAATTAGACAATGATCTGGATCATGAGAATTTAAGAGCAATTTCCTAGTGTTAAATAAATGTATAGCCATTGGTGAAAGCAGGTCAGTAATTTCTGGTACTGCATATGACTAAAAGACTAATGTACTGAAAAGAAGGAGAGAGCAGCTGCCTGCCAAAACACACACACACACACACACACACACACACACACACACACACACACACACACACACATTCAAAACCAGTCACGGAAGCACTTTCATCAAGAAACCACATTTGATAATGTCATCTTAAATAACACTTTCTCTCCTTAGTAATTACTTCTAATTCATTTTGAATTGCCTCTAAACCTTCCATGTTTTGTTGCGATCTTTCATTACTGCTAGTTAACGTGAGCGTGAGCCGGCGTGCTGCAGCTGACTGATATCGGGTCCTCCGGGGGGTTTTGGCAGGCAGACGTCTGTTGCAAAATCTTCCAAGTATAATGTGTAGCAGAATATGTTGTGATGGTTCATGGTATTCTGTTTTATTTCAAAAACACAGACAGCAGCTCAGACAAGCTGTGTGTGAGAAGACAAACAGGGATTCTCTGTAAATGCGACTGTGCATGGGCATCCTTCTTTGCTGCCGAGTCACATCACCTGTGAAACGGGGGCATTTGATTTATTGTTCTGGGACGAAACTAAACAAGTTATGAGGATTTCGAAAGTTTGGTCAACTTTTACATTAACCCCTTAAAACAAATCTTTTCTTGCATGTTTAACATAGTCTTGATGAATACTTCCTTTGGGACTTTGGCTCTCATTTTTGGCTCCGATTTTTTTGTTTGTTTTTTAAGCCACACAGTGACCTATGAATTATTCAGGCATAAAAAAAATATAAAAAAACATTTAACTTAAGGCATGAACCATTGCGAAACAGGTGCAGATGATGACAGATGATCAGGCTGATGATTAATATCAGTGTAAGTCACTGAGAAAGAACGAATAAGACTTAATAAAAAAATATATATTAGTATGTTGATTTGAAACAAGCAAGAAACTCTTACTCAAATGGCTTCTAATTTGGGGCTATTCTTTACTGAGAGTTAGTAAGTAAGTAACTAATTAGGCATGACATTTATAATTTCAGACACAATTAGCCAAGAAATTAGCCAAGTTTCATCCAAGTGAAGTAAATCATTAATAATCAGTTAACACACTTCCTATGAACACTTTAGGCATATTACAGTTAATATTCATGTATTAATTCCTGCTTAAAATCATACATTAATTTCAATAAAATATAAAAAGTCAGGCAAATGTACATACACTATATAGCCAAAAGTATACAGACATCTTTAATCCCTTATGTGGGTTTTCCCTGTTGTCACAACATTGGAAGCATACCATCGTGGAGTTTGT
>JAAGKR010009501.1:2500-25000 GCA_011419295.1 Clarias macrocephalus | reverse complement strand
CAGGACAGACACTGATCAGAGATCAGAATCACAGATACACATGTCAGACAGTCCAACAAACACGCCAATAGTCTGCTATTTGGTAGACATACTGTAGAGGGCGTGATATTAATGTGAGGACAGCGTGAGGAAACCGTACGTACATTCCTCTGGTGTTTAGGGTTTTTATGTGCCGTGTTAAAGTTACAGCTTAATGAGGTACATCAATCTAATCTAGTAAAATCTAATAATCACACACACACACACACACACACACACACACACACACACACACACACACACACACACACACACACAGGCTTTAATCATTTATTGATTTTTTTTTCACTCAGTACTGACATAAAGAATAAACATCCACATTATTCTCTTTCTGTACACAATAACAACAAACACATTACAGTTAAATCACTCTGAGTAACAATAATCCTGATTCATCTGTAACTCCAGGATGACGTTCTCTGATTAGATGTAAACATTTCACTCAATAAAACACCTTCTGATAAAAAAAAAAAATCCATAAAATATCCCAAGACATTCTGCAAACATCCCGCTGTAGTCCCGTGTTTAAACAGTGTGCATTCGTAACTGTGTATAACATAAAATACCCAAAACCTGCTATAAACAACACATACTACAGGTTCACTATATATCAAATATTAAATAATAATATATTATATTATATAATATTAAATAATATACTGTAGGGAAACTGTTTGAGGGAAACAGAGCGCCAAAGTCGGGTAACGTTTGTATTTAAATGCTGCAGAAAAGCTCTGTTTACCTTGTGTAACGTGTAAATATGAGAGTATAATGTATAATCTAACATGTGCTGTGTTTATGTGAGTGTTATCTGGAGCCATCAGTCGTCATAACTACGGGTCTCACGCGTTCTCCAGTAACTGAATGCGATCATCAATGCGACTGCAGTACATACATAATTAACACAGTGCTGATGTTCACAGTGTACTGGACACATGTCCACGTCTCTTACTGTCCCAGGGTGAGGCCCTACACATCTCTGAGCGTGTCCTGACACACAGTGACGTAACACACCCCAGTGGTCATAAAGACGGCTTTTGCTTCCATATTGTTCTAACCCTTCAGTAAGGTGACTCAGGTGTTCAGTGACATAAGGCTGTGTGTTATAACACTTACTGTACATACAGTAACAGCTCACTTCTGCTGCATCACCGCCATGAAACACATCGTCCTAGTGTCCCCAGAACCTCGGTTTAACCACCCTGGTTCTAGATCATCATGCACTATGACATGCTGCACAATTCTAGAATGCAGATGTTTTGTATCAGAAGCGTTTTGTAAACCCCCTCCAGTTCTCATTATAGTTCCAGTTCATACCTGCAGGACAGGTTCAGGCCCAGTGCTGAACTCCACAGCTAAAACCCTAAAGTCTGAACACACCTAATCCAGATCAATGCTTTAATTTACTGATTTAATTAAACACAGGACATGTATTTATCTATAGTACACTAAACCACTTCCTTCTAGCTTTCACCAGAGCTTTGTTCTGTCCCTCTGGGGTACGTCCGTAAAGATATATACATGTTCTTTTAGAACAAGTTCCATAAAAGAGTGAAAGTGGGACTTTTGATTGTACAGAATAACAGAACACAGTCCTGAGAGTAAACACTCCCTGTATGTCTCTATATAATCTCCTGATACACTGATGCACTTATCCCAGTGTGTCACTAGTGCCTGGACACCATCACGGGAGAACGTCTTCATGATCATACTGCCTTAAACGCCGGCCTCCCAGGAACTAGTGCATTGCCTTTTGCAAACATGTGGAAATGTCTTGGAGCGAGGTCAGGACTGTATGGAGGGCGTGGCGTTAACTCTCAGCCGAGTTCCTGTAATGTGCGAGCGGTGTTGGTGAATGAGTGTGTGTACACAGATGCATCTTTTCTGCAATTCGGTGTCACAGATTTTTAAGGATCAGACGTTTCACTCGCTAAATGTTCGCAGGAACCTTGGCCAGGACCGTCACTCATGGACACACAGCCTTTAAAACGTTTGCACCGTTAAAATTTTTTACTTTGGCTAAGAGTCTCATCACCGTAAAGTCTTCTGTAAATGTCCCAGGTTCACTTTCAGCCCCTTTAAACATACAGTATGTAACTATTTAACCTACAAGAACCACTGAGGTTAACTTTGTTTAGAATATACTAGAGGTTCACATGCGGCTCCACCCACACACAGATCCTGACGCCTGTTTCCTACCAATAACTCCAGTGTTCCAGTGGTGCTTAATTCTGCTTAAAACCATCCCTGCGATATTCATGACGCTGCCTACAGTTACGTTTGGTGAGGAATGTCTGTGACATAACTACCTGTGCAAACAAGCAAACACACAAACACATAAACATATGAATATATACAGTATATATGATAAAGACACACTGATCATGAGAATGCACTGCAGTCTCTTAAATTAAAGACATTTTATCTTTATTAATTCAATAATTAAAAAAGAAATCATTTTGCTCTCCCTCATAACATACTTACTGTTCACAGTCATATTTATTTATTTGTTTGTTTGTTTATTTACTCATCATCACCCTTTTAACACTGACTCGCACTACCTCAGTCTTGCACCAGTCACTTTGGCACTGCTGTCAATTTCAATGACTCTCAATCTTCTGTAGTCTATCAGCCAATATTCTTCCTTACTCAGTCATATTTGCACATATTCATTTTATTCTCATACTTTTTTATCCTAGTAATTTCTGTTGGTATGGTCATCTACCATGATGTCTGATTCAGGACCTATAATTGCTACTACTTGTTTATTATTATTTATAATAATAATAATAATAATAATAATAATAATAATAATACATTTTATTTATAATGCACTTTATATTTGAAGCCAATTTTAAAGTGCTACAAATTATTTCAATCCAAAAGCTCTGATAAAAAGGAAAAAAATCTTAAATGTTTATTTTGTTACTGTCCTCTCTAATGGATGTTGGAAATTTCCAGTAAATTACTTACAACAATAAATTACTGGATCAATAATGTATCTATCTATAGATAGATGTTAAAGGTGTTAATCTATCTATCTGTCTGTCTGTCTGTCTGTCTGTTGATAGTTAATTATAAAAAAAATAATTCTACTCTCAGTCTCAGATTTTCAGCAGTTTTAAATAATTAAACCTCCACTTATCTAAAACCTGTATTTACTTTAAATGTTATTGTGTTTGCTTTATCTGTATTACTTGTTTTATTATATTCTACCTGATTGTAATATATTTGCTGTGATGTGATGTGATGTGGAGCTGAATGTAATTGACCCTGATTTATGAACCCATTGTGTCCACGCTCACACTGGAGCTGTCCCTGGTGCTGATGTGGTACCGGAACATGTTCTGCACCTTTAACATTAATTCTATCAGTGTATCAGTGCAGGTTCGGCTGGAGGGTTTATCCCCAATCTGGCGCCCTGGCTCCGCTCCGCTGCCGCGCTTTTATTCCACAGGGACTGCAGTAAGCGGGCAGCTCGCGGGGGGCGGGGCCTGCATGACGTCACGCCGTTATCCGGTACGGAGTCTCGTTCATCGCCGCTTCCGCAGGATCACATCAACAGAGCCGAGAGAACGGAACCGGACTGAGCCGCGGACACACACACACACACACACACACACACACACCATCAGTGTACAGCAGCAGCAGAGCTCTGTCTCTTACTGTCTCTCTCTGTCTCTCTCTCTGTCTCTCTCTCTCTTACTGTCTCTCTCTCTCTCTGTCTCTCTCTCTCTGTCTCTCTCTCTCTCTCTGTCTCTCTCTCTCTGTCTCTTACTGTCTCTCTCTGTCTCTCTCTCTCTCTGTCTCTCTCTCACTGTCTCTCTCTGTCTCTCTCACTGTCTCTCTCTGTCTCTCTGTCACTGTCTCTCTCTCTCTCTGTCTCTTACTGTCTCTTACTGTCTCTCTGTCTCTCTCTCTCTCTGTCTCTCTCTCTCTGTCTCTCTGTCACTGTCTCTCTCTCTCTCTGTCTCTTACTGTCTCTCTGTCTCTCTTTGTCTCTCTCTCTCTCTGTCTCTCTCTGTCTCTTACTGTCTCTCTGTCTCTCTTTGTCTCTCTCTCTCTCTGTCTCTCTCTCTGTCTCTCTCTCTGTCTCTCTCTGTCTCTCTGTCTCTCTGTCTCTCAGTGCTGCTGTTGTTTACTGTTTACTGTTTATTGTTTACTGCACTGTGGTTCGGAGCTGGGGGATTTTGCAGGACTGACGCGGTGTGAACTTGAACATGTCACAGCTGGGAGTGTGATGAGCACACACACACACACACACACACACACACACACACACACACACACACACATGGGTGAGTGCCTTATTACTAAATCATTTATTTTATTCATAATGTTCACTGTTACTGTAATAGTGTGTGTGTGTGTGTGTGTGTGTGTGTGTGTGTGTGTGTGTGTGTGTGTGTAAAGACCAGATTCATACAGTATCTAAACATGCACAGTTTTACCTGCAGTGACAGAATCCTCGATCAGGTGTTTATCCAGGTTTTGTGTGTGTGTGTTGTAAAGCCACACGTCTAAACACATGCATTGTGTAAGTATTGGTCTGCAGTGTGTTAAGCTGCAGTGTTGAGTTGCAGTGTTGCGCTTCACTGCGCAGTAAGTGTTAAGTTACAGTGTGTCTTGAACTTTACTGTTCAGTGTTCAGTAAGTGTTGAACTGCAGTGTCTGTCCTGAACTGTGGTGTTTAATTCTTGAGTTGCAGTGTGTTAGTAAGTGTTGAGCTGCAGTGTTTCAGTGTGTAACTGTTGCAGTGTGTAGGTGTTAAAGTGAATTGCAGTGTGTTCGTAGTTGTTGAGCTGTAGTGTTGCATTACATTTTGAACTGCAGTGTTGAGCCGCAGTGGGCAATAAGTGTTGAGCTGCAGTGTTGAGATAGTTTTAAGCAGCAGTGTTGAGCTGGAGTTGCAGTGTGTAAGTGTTGAACTGCAGTGTCCAAAATCTTGATAATTAGTGTGGTTAAGTGCTGAGCCAGCATGTGTAAGTGTTAAGCTACAGTGTGTTAGTAAGTGTTGAGCTGGAGTCTGATTGTAAGTGTTGAGTAAGCTGCAGTTTGTTCAGTTGTTGAGCTGCAGTATGTAAGTGTGCACTAAGTGCTGATTTGTTCACTTGTTAGGAAGTGTTAAACTGCAGTTTTGAGGTGCAGTGTGGAAGCTGCAGTATGCAATACGTCTTGAGCGGCAGTGTTGCATTAATAAGTATTAAGTTCATCTTAAGCTGAAGTGTTGAGCTGCAGTAAGTGTTGAACTACAGTGTGTAAGTGTTGATCTGCAGTGTGTAAGTGTTAAACTGTAGTGTGTAAGTGTTGAGCTGCAGTGTGTAAATTTTGAACTGTAGTGTGTAAATGTTAAACTGTAGTGTGTAAATATTGAACTGTAATGTGTAAGTGTTGAGCTGTAGTGTGTAAATATTGAACTGTAATGTGTAAATATTGAACTGTAGTGTGTAAGTGTTAAGCTTTAGTTTGTAAGTATTAAACAGTAAAATGTATTGTGTAAGTGTTGAACTGTAGTGTGTAAATGTTGATCTGCAGTGTGTAAGTGTTGAACTGTTGTGTGTAAATATTAAACTGTAGTGTGTAAGTGTTGAGCTGTAGTGTGTGAGTGTGTGAGCTGTAGTGTGTAAGTGTTGAACTGCAGTGTGTAAGTGTTGAACTGTAGTTTGTAGGTATTAAACAGTAAACTGCAGTGTGTAAATGTGTGTTGAGCTGCAGTGTGTTAGTGTTGAACTGCAGTGTGTAAGTGTTGAGTTGCAGTGTGTACATGTTGAACTGTAGTGTGTAAGTGTTGAGCTGTAGTGTGGTTGAACTGCAGTGTGTAAGTGTTGAACTGCAGTGTGTAAGTGATGAACTGCAGTGCATAAGTGTTGATCTGTAGTGTGTTAGTGTTGAACTGCAGTGCGTAAGTGTTGAGTTGCAGTGTGTACATGTTGAACTGTAGTGTGTATGTGTTGAGCTGTAGTGTGGTTGAACTGCAGTGTGTAAGTGTTGAACTGTAGTGTGTAAGTGATGAACTGCAGTGCATAAGTGTTGATCTGTAGTGTGTAAGTGTTGAGCTGTAGTGTGGTTGAACTGCAGTGTGTAAGTGTTGAACTGCAGTGTGTAAGTGATGAACTGCAGTGCATAAGTGTTGATCTGTAGTGTGTTAGTGTTGAACTGCAGTGCGTAAGTGTTGAGTTGCAGTGTGTACATGTTGAACTGTAGTGTGTATGTGTTGAGCTGTAGTGTGGTTGAACTGCAGTGTGTAAGTGTTGAACTGTAGTGTGTAAGTGATGAACTGCAGTGCATAAGTGTTGATCTGTAGTGTGTAAGTGTTGAGCTGTAGTGTGGTTGAACTGCAGTGTGTAAGTGTTGAACTGCAGTGTGTAAGTGATGAACTGCAGTGTGTAAGTGTTGATCTGTCGTGTGTAAGTGTTGAACTGCAGTGTGTAAGTGTTGATCTGCAGTGTGTAAGTGTTGAACTGTAGTGTGTAAGTGTTGAACTGTAGTGTTTAAGTGTTGAACTGCAGTGTGTAAGTGTTGATCTGCAGTGTGTAAGTGTTGAACTGTAGTGTTTAAGTGTTAATCTGTAGTGTGCAGAAGGTTTTGAGCTGCAGTGTGTAAGTGTTGATCTGCAATGTGTAAGTGTTGATCTGCAGTGTGTAAGTGTTGAACTGCAGTGTGTAAGTGTTGAACTGTAGTGTGTAAGTGTTGAACTGCAGTGTGTAAGTGTTGAACTGTAGTGTGTAAGTGTTGAACTGTAGTGTGTAAGTGTTGAACTGCAGTGTGTAAGTGTTGATCCTGTAGTAAGTGTTGAACTGCAGTGTGTAAGTGTTGAACTGTAGTGTCTAAGTGTTGATCTGCAGTGTGCAGTAGGTCTTGAGCTGCAGTGTGTAAGTGTTGAACCGTAGTGTGTAAGTGTTGATCTGCAGTGTGTAAGTGTTGATCTGCAGTGTGTAAGTGTTGATCTGTAGTGTATAAGTGTTGAACTGCAGTGTGTAAGTGTTGATCTGTAGTGTGTAAGTGTTGATCTGCAGTGTGTAAGTGTTGATCTACAGTGTGCAGTAGGTCTTGAACTGCAGTGTGTAAGTGTTGAACTGTAGTGTGTAAGTGTTGATCTGCAGTGTGTAAGTGTTGATCTGCAGTGTGTAAGTGTTGATTTGCAGTGTGTAAGTGTTGAACTGTAGTGTGTAAGTGTTGATCTGCAGTGTGCAGTAGGTCTTGAGCTGCATTGTGTAAGTGTTGAACCGTAGTGTGTAAGTGTTGATCTGCAGTGTGTAAGTGTTGATCTGCAGTGTGTAAGTGTTGATCTGCAGTGTGTAAGTGTTGAACTGTAGTGTGTAAGTGTTGAACTGCAGTGTGTAAGTGTTGAACTGCAGTGTGTAAGTGTTGAACTGCAGTGTGTAAGTGTTGAACTGTAGTGTTTAAGTGTTGAGCTGCAGTGTGTAAGTGTTAATCTGTAGTGTGCAGAAGGTTTTGAGCTGCAGTGTGTAAGTGTTGATCTGTAATGTGTAAGTGTTGATCTGCAATGTGTAAGTGTTGACCTGCAGTGTGTAAGTGTTGAACTGTAGTGTGTAAGTGTTGAACTGCAGTGTGTAAGTGTTGAACTGTAGTGTGTAAGTGTTGATCTGCAGTGTGCAGTAGGTCTTGATCTGCACTGTGTAAGTGTTGAACTGTAGTGTGTAAGTGTTGAACTGCAGTGTGTAAGTGTTGAACTGCAGTGTGTAAGTGTTAAACTGTAGTGTGTAAGTGTTGATCTGCAGTGTGTAAGTGTTGATCTGCAGTGTGCAGTAGGTCTTGAGCTGCAGTGTGTAAGTGTTGAACTGCAGTGTGTAAGTGTTGAACTGTAGTGTGTAAGTGTTGAACTGTAGTGTGTAAGTGTTGAACCGTAGTGTGTAAATGTTGATCTGCAGTGTGTAAGTGTTGATCTGCAGTGTGTAAGTGTTGAACTGTAGTGTGTAAGTGTTGATCTGCAGTGTTTAAGTGTTGAACTGTAGTGCATAAGTGTTGATCTGCAGTGCATAAGTGTTGAACTGCAGTGTGTAAGTCTTGAACTGCAGTGTGCAGTAGGTCTTGATCTGCAGTGCATAAGTGTTGAACTGCAGTGTGTAAGTGTTGAACTGCAGTGTGTAAGTGTTGAACTGCAGTGTGCAGTAGGTCTTGATCTGCAGTGCATAAGTGTTGAACTGCAGTGTGTAAGTGTTGAACTGCAGTGTGCAGTAGGTCTTGATCTGCAGTGTGTAAGTTTTGAACTGTGGTGTGTAAGTGTTGATCTGCAGTGTGTAAGTGTTGATCTGTAGTGTGTAAGTGTTGAGGTGCAGTGTGTAAGTGATGATCTGTAGTGTGTAAATGTTGATCTGCAGTGTGTAAGTGTTGATCTACAGTGTGTAAGTGTTGATCTGCAGTGTGCAGTAGGTCTTGATCTGCAGTGTGTAAGTGTTGATCTGCAGTGTGCAGTAGGTCTTGATCTGCAGTGTGTAAGTGTTGATCTGCAGTGTGTAAGTGTTGATCTGTAGTGTATAAGTGTTGAGGGGTAGTGTGTAAGTGTTGATCTGTAGTGTGTAAGTGTTGATCTGCAGTGTGTAAGTGTTGATCTACAGTGTGCAGTAGGTCTTGAGCTGCAGTGTGTGTGAGGGACAGAGGATATAAACTGACCTGTCAGCACTGCTCTCTTACATCAGGTTGCCAGATTGGGGTAAATAATGCCTTGTACATTTCTAATCCACATGTGTCAGATCTTTCTCAGATCTTTCAAAGATCATTTAAGTCCTCACCATTCTCTGGTCTTAAATACATATATTAAGATTTCAGAACCTGTATGGAACAGGGAACTGCTTCAAGTGCCCAAAGGCATCAATCTGGCAACCCAGTACTCTGCAGTCTCTTGGCTTGGCCATGCGCAGAATGTGCACATGAGGCTCTTTGTGTGAAAGCAACACTGCAAAATGTCAACTCTCCAAATTCAAAACCAAATATTACGCCTTGAACATTCTTCCTCTTTGTATTATTATTATTATTATTATTATTATTATTATTATTATTATTATTATTATTATATTTTTGATGAGGTATAATTCACAAAAACACAGTGGGTGTTAAAAATGTTAATTCACTTTACAGGATAAATGTAGAAAAAGTATTATTTTCTCACCACTTGTTCAATAGTTATTATATATTATAGCATTAAAATAATATTATAATTCATTCCCAAATCAAGAAGTTGTTTGTAACGCTGTAAGCTCTCTAACACTATTCACTATTCTATCTAACACTATTCTAGCGCTGCTCCTGATGATGTTTTGAGGAAAGTAATGCACAAAGTTGTTGCTGAAGTTTTTTCTGCTGTAACAATAACAGATACAAGTAACTGAGCTGCCACATGCGGTTCTGTGGTGAGGCCGTGCAGCCAGCGGAACCCGTGCTGTGCTCATGGCCGAGTTCCAGAGCGTGACTGTAACAGTAATATACTGCAACACTGCGGCACCGGGGTTCTCCACCGACGCTGACCCAGAGGCCCGAGTGTTCATAACCACTGACTCTGCTCCAGATGTTTCTGTGATAAATCCTAAACCTGAACCGAAAGCTCAGGTCTAATTACACAAATCAGTCGTAGAACCCATGAGCTTGGGTTACAGTGAGGCTTTTTAGGCGTCTCTATATGACTTAAAACTTTAAAACAGAAAAAAAGCACAAAATGAACTTCTCCATCAGAAACCCTAACGTTCCTGCAGAGTGGCTGAGGATTAAAGTGGAATTCAGATCCTCTCCCTCAGCACCACATGCGGTTCTCTGAATAAAGCCAGTATCATATCCGACACTTTCCTGAGGGAAACTTATTACAGTCACGGCTTCATTAGTTTTCTATAAAAATAACATGCTGATGTCCAAAATTACAGTAACCGTGGTAACAGCCAGAGAGAATCAACAGTAACTAGGCATGAGTTTATAATCTGTCTATAGTGGTTCTTTAAGGATTTACAGTTTCTCTTTCTGACAGATCCAGCTGTAGAATTTACATGGAAAAAGTATTTTTTTCTTTTCTCTATTTCTCTTTGAAGATTTCACTGAAAAACAAAACCTTTAGTTCTCATGCTTGCTTTGTCGGATTTATTTTTGTGATTTCTCTTCTCATCTGTAACATCAAAAACGTAACATAAAAAAGGTAAAACCATACAATTTATTTAAAAATCTTATAATGTGATGACTGGACACTTTCAGACAATTATCATAAAATTCCGCCTGTTTTTATCTGGAATCTGTTTCTATAATTGTGATTTAAGCTCCTGCTTTCTAATTAAGGCGCTTCAGATTTAAGTGATTGAAGATTTTGGGCTTCACATACAGTTTTTAAGCCACACTGGTTCCTCTACAGGGAAGAACCTTTTAGCGTTCTGGATGAAACTGTGTTAGGAACGCAGTGTTAGAGAGGAGAAGGTATGAGGGATTCTGTGAGATTGGAAATGAAGAAGATTCTCTCTGAAAGAACCTGGAACGTTCTGTATTTAACCCTGTAACAGGAGATTACTGGAAGAACACTACAGAAGACAGATAGAACCATTGAGGAACCCTTTATTCAGCTGTTATGATAAAAAACAAGATCAAGGGTCTTTTGTGAGTTGATGGTTGAAGGCGAGTCTGATGGGGGTTTAGATCGCGTCCTGTCTCTCCACTAGCGCTGAAGCAGCAGAAATATCCAGTCGCTCAGCAAATGTTTTATGGCTTATTGATCCTGAGAGCCTGCGGGATGATAAGGAAAAGAGCAGATACCCTGCGGGATTCGGGAATGTGAGGTGTCCTGGTACTCTAGCTGGGTTCTGCTAACATCGTTTGGTAAACAAGTGTTGTAGATTAAAATAGTGCTCTGTTTAACAGTCATTGATTTTCTCCTCTCTCTCTCTCTCTCTTATACACAGTAGGTAGGTCATCCTTTGTGGGAGGATGTTCTGAGCCGGTGCTTTGAGACCTGCGTGTTATGGATGTGGAGCTCGGTGACCTGCACTGACCCTGGCGAGGGACTGTCTCTGCATCATTCTCTCTGTTTTCCTTTTGCATGCCAGTGCCATGGTTTTATCAAAAGAAGATTGTGCTGATAATGTCCATCGTCCAAGCTGCAGACACACCCTGTGGCTAGACGAGATGTTTTTCCAAGCTTCTGCCTGGGGCTAGGAGCTCTATAAACTCACACTTTCTCCTGAAGTTCTGGACCTCCACCAAAAAAAAAAAAAAACCTAGCCAGGGATTCAGACCACCTCCAGACCATTGTGGGATTGCCTCGTCCACTAGGCGGTGTTAGTTACACGTGTTGCCTGAGATGTACACAGTTTTTCCTTGTGGTTTCCTAAATAAGTGACTCGTTCTGAGCTCTGAAGCAAGGAGGACTCGTGCCTCATGGCATGGGTCAAGCTGTTCAGGAAGCCGGGGAGCAGTGGCTTTGGACCCAGCGTAGGAGGCGTGGCAGGTCCAGGCTTGGGGAAATCGTATCAGCCAGGAAGCATGATCTCACTGGCTCTCACCAAGGGTCTGCTCAATGAACCGGGCCAGAACAGCTGTTTCCTGAACAGTGCAGTGCAGGTGAGGGCAAGGAGAACCCTAAGCATCATGGGTACACTACACTCTCGGGAACTCTGGCTAACGCAGTGACTGAGGTGTTTGTTTTGAAGGCTGGTTCTTGACCTGAGTCAGTTTGTTCCTGTAGGTTCTCTGGCAGCTGGACATCTTCAGGAGGAGTCTGAGACAACTCTCAGGTCATTTCTGTCTCGGTGACTCCTGCATCTTCTGCGCTCTAAAGGTCAGCGTGTCATTCTGCACTTATAACTTTCTTCATTCAGCTAGTCCACATAAAGCTCAGTCTGAGTATTTAAAATAATTCTTCCCTGCAGAGTATCTTCAGTCAGTTCCAGCAGAGTCGGGAGCGCGTCTTGCCCTCAGACTCGCTGCGTCACGCGCTGGCCGAGACTTTTAAAGACGAGCAGCGATTCCAGCTGGGCCTCATGGACGACGCTGCCGAATGTTTCGTATGTGGCTTTTATCTGATGATGAACTTCCTGCTTTTACATCACTAATGTATCTACGTACTTCCTGTATTTTTACATCACTAATGTACATAACGTATCGGTTCACAAACTCTTGATCTCTCAGTGAGATCTCCAGGTGAGAGGTACTTAGTGCTCCCACATTAATCGCGGCTCTACAGCCAATCAGGGGCGTCTGTGAGCTCGCGCGAGCGGAAGGAGCGGATAGCGCCGTCCTCCGAGTCTGTGACTCCACCCACAACATTGCGTGAGCGAGCAGTGTGAAAAGATGCGGTCGGCTGGCGTCACGTGATCGTCTTCGGCCCTCTCGGCTGAGTGGTAGTAGTAGCCTTAATGTGGAGCCCCCTAGTGACGGGGAGGAATTGGACACGACTAAATTAGGGAGAAAATCAGAGAAAACATATTTCCAAGTCTAATGATGTTGTGTGTATTTATTTATATTAATTTATGTTTATAAGCCAACATTTAGTGAAAGCCAGGACGTACAGTTATTTCACTGTTTACTTTCTTGTTTTAATTTTGATCATTTTCTTTGATCATTTTAAATAAATGTAACTCTGATCATTATCTAATCTGTAAATGTTATAAGTGTACACATCTGGTTGTCGCTCTGAGGGAACCTTCAGCCTTAAGACCCCAGAAGAGCAGGCTTTATTCCTGATTTTTAATAGAAACACTCAGGTTTGATCCTGACCTCGTTCCACTCTGGGGTTTGGCTCTAAGTGGAACATGGTTTCTCCTTCTGATCTACTTACATAACATGGTTGTCTTCTCTTTTCTTCTCTTTCCTCCTCCTCTCCATGTTGTGTGAGACAGGAAAACATTCTGCAGAGGATTCATCTGCACCTGGTGTGTGATTCGGGTGAGAACTGTCCCTCCAGGTCCTGCATCACGCACCAGAAGTTCGCCATGACTCTGTATGAACAGGTAGAACGTTACGCCTCGGTCTAACAGCTCCAGAAACTCTGTTTGCAGGAACCTTTCCAGGAACTCATGAACCTTTTATCTCCTGTTACTGTATGTGTACTGTTTTGTTTGTTTTGTACTGAATGGTGTTGATTGGTCAGCTGTTAAGTGGGCGTGGTCAGATGCAGAGTTCCTTTTTTATTGGTAGTAAAGTTAATAACACTAAGCATTAATGTCTTTGTTAGAGTTTTGGTGTTTATTGAGGATTAATGAAACACTAGTATTGTGACTCTGCAGTTTGTGTGTCGGAGTTGCGGCGCGTCGCTGGACCCCATGCCCTTCACCGAGCTGGTGCACTACGTGTCCACTACGGCCCTCTGGTGAGCTCATTACCCACTGCAGCATCCTCTACAGTCCTTATGTAGCTTAGCTTACACTGGCGTAGTTTAGCTGAAGAGCTTCTTCACACTCCGTCTCAGTGACTTTATTACACCATTATGGCGTAAACGGGTTTCCCTGGGGATCATTGAAGGTCCTTCAGCTTGTTTCGAGCCGAGAACAAGCGTTCCAGCTGCTCCGTGGTTATGAAGCTGGGGGTAAGCGGTTTTACATTAGGAATGCTTGAGTTGTACCGTGCTCTGGAACTGTGAATCGGACCCGAATGATCCGGGCCCTAATGTGAAAATGCCCTGAAAAGCTTCAAGCCTTATCCCGAGAGCACTGAGGCAGCAGCTCCTCTGACGTGTGACGTGAACAGCAGGAAGGCTGCACGAGAATCAATCAGGAATTTAATCAGGAATTTGGAGGTTGTAGGATAATATTACACAATTAATGTTAAAACTATCTGTCCCACTTGTGTGTGTGTGTTAGTCAGCAGGTGGAGCGTGTGTTGGAGAGGACGGACAGATTGCGCTCTGATATGTTCAGTGAACTGCTGCAGGCAGCAAACACCATCGGAGATCTGCGCAACTGCCCTGTACGTCTCACACCTCCCGTACAGACTCACTTATTACATAACGTGTGTGTGTGTGTGTGTGTGTGTGTGTGTGTGTGTGTGTGTGTGTGTGTGTGTGTGTGCTCTGTTCACACCGTTTGTCCTGACCGAGGATCACAAACTCTACAGATTTAAAGAAGAGTCAAATGTCAAAAAGACGAGTCCTAACCGTGTCCCTCCTGCCTTCTTCTCCTTCACTTCTTTTTCTTGGAAAATTTATCATCAGTTTAATATCGTAGCTCTCAGATTAATTATTACTCTTTAAATGAAAACATTTCCTTTATTTTCCCAGATTTTTGAATGGTTTTATGGTTTTCTTTCATTTTTAATCGTAGTTTGTTATTAATTCATTAAAATGAACACATGTTGGCTTTAAATGTGCTGAATAATCAAAGGAGACTTTCGCAGTCCTCCACATTTATCTTCTGTAAACGTTCATGTGTGTGAGAAAGCGGGACGCCTCTGTGAGCAGAACATTTTATTCAGTATATCTTTATTTATTTCTTTTTTAACACTTAACCCTGTAAACTAAAAATACATTAAATGCTGAAGTGCTGACGCGCCTCTCTGCCTGCCGTTGATCCTGCGGTGGAATCTTAAGACTGGGACGTAAATTAACAGCGCAGGAGCACACTGTCGTGCTCTAACACACACACACACACACACACACACACACACACACAGTGTGTAGCTGCTGATTCAGGCCTGAGCATGGACTCTGTGCCAGTGATGACATAACAGCGGGTCATGTGACGTTCTATATTTACTGTAGCTCGCCGGGGGACGACACGTGTTCCTCAGGACCTTTACGCCCGTGTCTGTGGATTTCACTGCAGCATCATCTGTATATACATACACCCAGAAACACACATTTATAAATACATATACTGTACTTAGCCATAGACCCAGAGATATACACATTTATATAGAGTATAGATGAGCTCCAGCGCAGTGATCTGCCCCATAACTAACTAACCAGCATGCAGATGCCCTGCCACTGTACTGTAAGTACTATACAACATTATATACATTACTAAAGGTACATTATGTAACGTTACAGGCTCTGAAATATATTTATATATATATATATATACAATCAAGCATCATGTTCATATGTGGATGAACTCCAATTGAAATCCACAAACAGTGTTTCTAAACGTTTAGAGATCCAATGATCAGTACCGTATGTCAGGCAAGTGAGGTGTACAGCCGGGGGCCAAAAGTTTTGACAATGACACAAATATTAATTTTCATTAAGCCTCCTAACCATCTGATCATTCTGATTCACACACACACACTCACATTTCATACAAACTTACTTCTTTTGATTGTGTAAAGCTGCTTTGCGACAATGTCAACTGTTAAAAGCGAATAAATTCAAAATAAAATTGAATTGACTTGAATAACATCACTGAGAGGATCAATAAACTGCACATGTCTGATCCTGTGAAAGGCCACTCCCACTGACGCTGCAACACAATCCGATTGGCTGTTTAGTTAATCAGTCCCAATTTGTACCTTCCTTCAGTTCCATCGCAGGAGCCGTAGGTTTAATTTCAGGACAGTCAGAGATGTTCAGCCCTGTGAAAAGGACATGCAGAAATGTGTGTGAGTCATTTAATAATTAAAGAGACAAGTGGAAGAAATATACTGTACTGCCTGTACTGAAGACCTTCAGGGGTCACCACTGCGTGCACATGTTCCTGCACATACACACACATAGTGAGTTAATGACCTTCGTCTAAGTAATTAGAAATCGTACTTTGTCTCAGGATAATGAATTCAAGGTCATAATTATAAGATTAAAGGCGTTCGCTTTATCATCTGGAGATAACCAGTTTAATTCTGATCCAGTCTGATCATTTTGACTCAGATACATTTCTATCATTTTCTTTTGATTGTGTAAGGATGCTTAGCAACATTGTTCAAAGCCCTATATAAATAAAATGTAATAGATTTGAATGATCCCAAAGCCGCAGGGGTCTTAGGCAGCGAGGCGGATGCTCTGGGCGCACGCCTACATACATCGTGGCACCATAGGCCAGTTATAGTGCTTCCTGTGAGTGTCTGACCCCACCCCTGACACCACATGAGCGGTAGCCTGGCTCCGTGGGCCTCGGAGGAGGCATGTGGTTGCCTGTTTTCAGTAGCTGTTGTGTAACATGTGGAGAGCTGTGAGATCAGGGGGGTCGGCATGAACTAAACTATAGCAAAATTAGGAACAAAACCCAAATTAGGACAGTGATGGGTCAATCAGTTATAGCTGTGGGTTACTGGGTTACTGATCGGAAGGTTGGGGGTTCGAGCTCCAGCACCGCCAGGGTGCCACTGTTGAGCCCTTGAGCAAGGCCCTTAACCCTGTCTGCTCCAGGGGGCGCTGTATCCTCTCTGACCCCACCTTCCTAAGGTACATGGGACAGATAACTGAACTATCATTGTACATTGTAACATCACTAAACATCTACATTTCATCATTTTATTTTTGCATTTGCACATTTTATTTTCTGTACATTTTATTTTATAAACATATATATTTTTAAATATGGATTAGACTAGATTAAACATTCCTGGTCCCTGGCAGGCATGTAAGTGCTTCACTGCATGTCGCGCTGTGTGTGGTTGTGTACGTGACAAGATATGAATTAGAATTTGATTTCAATTGCATTTCTAATTACACACTATAGAACCTCATACTATACGTGTATTATGATAATGAACAGGAGCGTCTGGGCTGCTCAGCCTGTCCCTGTGTGACTTTTATTCTGCGCCCCTGCAGGCTGTAACCTCACCTGTGCTTCTGGTCCGCAGAGTAACTGTGGGCAGAGCATCAAGATACGCCGTGTGCTAATGAACTGTCCCGAGATCGTCACCATCGGCTTCGTGTGGGACGCAGAGCAGTCCGACCTGACCGAGGACGTGATCCGCTGTCTCGGCCCTCACCTCAACCTGTCGGGGGTCAGGACACACACATCGCCCTGTCCACCAATCAGAACTCAGATCAGATGGTTTCGTGTTACTGAAATTGTGTCATATGTTCTCCCCGTGTCAGTCTGGGTTTCCTCTGGGTTCTCCGGTTTCCTCCCATTTCCCAAAAACATGGCAGCAGATGGATGCGTAGTAAATGAACGAGACCTGAGCGAGTTGCCTCCTTTAGTCGTCTCCACTCATAAACATCATGACAAATTCTCATGATGTGATAGTCACATGTTCTTGTGAGGTTTTGCATGAAGTAGATATCCTCAGGACATTATAAACTCCTGTGTGCAGTCATCACTCTGCTCATTATAGTCCCACTTTTCAGCTTTTCTACAGAGTCACTGATGAAAATGCTAAGAAGCGAGAGCTTCACCTGGTGGGAATGATCTGCTACTCCAACCGCCATTACCTCGCCTTCGCCTACCACAGCAAGTCTTCCAAATGGGTGTTCTTTGACGACGCCACAGTGAAAGAGGTCCTTACTCACGTATTTTTTCATGGTGAACTTTATTAACTGCACTGTTGAGGAGCTCTACACTTCTGTAGAGATAATGCCCTGTCGGTCGAGTGTATTTACACTGCATTTACACTGTATTTACACTATATTTACACTCCATTTACACTGTATTTACACTATATTCACACTGTATTTACACTGCATTTACACTGTATTTACACTGCATTTACATTGTATTTACACTGTATTCACACTGTATTTACACTGCATTTACATTGTATTTACACTGTATTTACACTGTATTCACACTGCATTTACATTGTATTTACACTGTATTTACACTGTATTCACACTGTATTCACACTGCATTTACATTGTATTTATACTATATTTACACTGCATTTACACTATATTTACACTATATTCACACTGTATTTACACTGCATTTACATTGTATTTACACTATATTCACACTGTATTTACACTGCATTTACATTGTATTTACACTGTATTTACACTGCATTTACACTGCATTTACACTATATTCACACTGTATTTACACTGCATTTACACTGCATTTACATTGTATTTACACTGTATTTACACTGCATTTACACTGTATTTACACTATATTCACACTGTATTTACACTGTATTTACACTGCATTTACATTGTATTTACACTGTAGTCACACTGTATTTACACTATATTCACACTGTATTCACACTGTATTTACACTGTATTCACACTATATTTACACTGTATTTACACTGCATTTACACTGTATTTACACTGTATTCACACTGTAGTTACACTGTAGTTACACTGCATTTACTCATCTTTCTGCTGCGTTCAGATTGGCTCTAAATGGAAGGACGTTGCATCTAAGTGCATCCGAGGACATTTCCAGCCACTTCTTCTGTTCTACGCTAACCCAGACGGCAGCGCCGTGTCCAATGAAGACGCCCCCCGACAGACCACCATGTGCTCCCAGTACAGATCTGCCCTCAATGGGGACGGGCCAGGTAATCAGGGAAGCAGCGTTTAACCCAGAATAACACCTTTATCTACTGTCACTCAAGGCATTTGTCCCATCACATACTAGTCAACTTCTGTCTTTCATACAGCAGCTGTGTGTGTGTGTGTGTGTGTGTGTGTGTGTGTGTGTGTGTGTATGTGTGTGTGTGTGTGTGTGCGATATAAACACAGTAGAGCACAAATCACTAACCAGGAGAAAGTTTCTAGTATTACTTTATCTCAAAAATACACACAAAGGACCTGAAAGTAACCTAAACAATTCAACACTGAAACAAGAAGACACATTTCTCTTCTTTTTCTTAGCATTTGTCTCATGTATAGACATCATTCACTCCATAATCCCAATAATCCACAATAAGATTGTTTCATAGCAAATAATCTGAATTAAATTAAAGTGTAATTCATCACTTTAATTTAATTCAGATTATTTGCTATGAAACAATCTTGTTGGCTATGGATTATGTAAAACTAGCACAATCTGGCAACCCTGTAGTTACCTGAGCAGAGGGCAGCATGGTTCCTGCCCCAGCTGGCCTTGTCAGTGCCTGTTGCAGTTCTAATTTTGACCACTAGGTGTAATGGTGAGTCTGAGGGACTGAATGGGGCAGTGAGCGTCCTGGACCAGCATTACACCACATGTAGAAAGGCTAGCGAGCGGACGCAGCACCAGCGTCCATCTGTCTCACACACACACACACACACACACACACACACACACACACACACACACACACACACACACACCACACAGGCTTCAATACCGTTAGAGGTACTGTAATGGAGTGTAAGGTGTAGTGAGATGTGGAGTGAAGATGTCATGAAGGTAAATATGAGCTGAAAGGCTAATTTATAAACACGGTGCTCGATGTTTGCTCAGCACGACGACACACACACACACACACACACACACACACACACACACACACACACACACACACACACACACAGATGAACACTTGCTGAGTTTATTGATTCCGCTGGAATTAGTATTGACTGAGTGTGTCTGTGCTTTATGAGGGCGAGTGTGTTCACTGCGGGCCTTTTGTTCTCCATCACAGCGTTTCTGCACTAGAACTTCATCAGCTCGGCTGAGTACCGGTGTTCAGTCTCCAGCTGAGACTCGGAGTCAAAGCTGTGTGTGTGTGAGCCCAGAGACTGAGTGTGTGTGAGTGCTGATGTTCAGGAAAACACTTCTTTCTTCTGTTGTACTTCATGATGCACAGTTTACCTTCATTTCTCCTACCTGCTCTACTTCCCTCCTCCCTACGTCCCCACCACAGTGTCCAGCTCTTCATCCTTTTCTCCATCCGTCCTCTCTTCCTCCACCACAGTCGTGTCTGTGTCTCAGTGTGTGACCTGGTGAGACTGGTTTGTAATGTTATTTATTTATATTTGGGCATTTGGTAGACACCAAAATCCAGAGCGACCTACATTTATATCTCATTATACATCTGAGGGTTAAGGGCCTCGCTCACAGTGGCACATTGGTGGATGTGGGGTTTGAACCTGGGATCGTTTGAACCACAGTCCAATGCCTTAATCACTGAGCCACACTGAGCCTGGTCTGTTCATAAGTCTACCATTAGCGAGCCGCTCGTCCCTGTTCTGCTCTTGAGCGTTTATAAGATTTTGAGAGTTTCCTTTCGAGAGAGCTTTTCCGGTCTGTTGTGATGAGACGGGGTGTGTTTCAGGTGGATGTTTAATTCAATTCAATTTTATTTGTTTAGAGCTTTTAACAATTGTCATCATCGCAAAGCAGCTTTACACAATCAAAAGAATTATTTAAGTTTGTATGGAATGTGAATGTGTAAGAATCAAAATAGTCCGATCGTCCCTGTTGAATGAGCCGAGGGCGACATTGGCAAGGAAAAACTCCCTGAGATGGCATTAGGAAGAAACCTTGAGAGGAACCGGACTCAACAGGGAACCCATCCTCATCTGGGTGATAACGGAGAGCAGGGATTGATCTGACCTTATACTGTGTGTTGGGTGGCAGTTCAGTATAACAGTTGTTAACAGATTAATTGACGTTAATATGGAGTCCAGGTAGTTATTGGAGGCTCAGGTAGACTTGTAGGAAATTCCAGTCCCGAACTATCGAGTGACTGTAGCCAAGTCCACAGAGAAACAGCCGTCAACATCAGTCGAGGCCAGAACCGTCTTCCTAGTAGAGTGAAACCGTCTCCAGACATCAGACGCATCCCAAAGAGATACTCGGGGCTTCCATGTGACGAGATCTCCAACCAGAAGGGGGGCACCAGGACAAGTCAGGCCGGTCCAGGGGACAGAGGGAGTCTGGATCAATGGCAGCTCAGGAACGACATGTGTAGCTCGACGGAGAGGGGGAAAGAGAGAGAGGGGGGAGAGAGAACAGGAGAGGGGAGAGCAGAAGAGGAGAGATAACAGTTAGGTCTGGACTCCGGCAGGACTAACTGTGACATCATCACTAAAAGGGAGGAGCCAGAAGGAAACACAGACATGAGGGGGAACTGAGATGTAAAGCAACCAATCACCTCACCGTCAACAAACCTGAGTGAACAATGAGAGTGGGGAGGACAACATTTAAACATACCAGTTCACCAGATACTCTACGTCCATGAGTCCCCCAGATCTGCTCCTTTACCTAAGGCTCATCTATTTACAAACATGCTGCGCTAAATAAACAGGTTTTTAGCCTAGACTTAAACACTGAGACTGTGTCTGAGTCCCGAACATTAATAGGACGACTATTCCATAACTTTGGGGCTTTGTAAGAAAAAGCTCCGCCCCCTGCTGTAGTTTTAATAATACGTGGTACTGACAGGCAGCCTGCATCCTTTGATGGAAGTAGGCGTGGCGGATCGTAAGACACCAACAGTTCACTCAAATACAGTGGCGCGAGAACATTTAGTGCTTTAAACGTCAAAAGTAGTATCTTAAAATCGATGTGAAATTTCACAGGGAGCCAATGCAGTGTAGATAAGATAGGGGTGATGTGCTCGTATCTTCTGGTTCTAGTGAGGACCCTCGCTGCTGCATTCTGGACTCATGGCGGCTCCAGACTGGACTTGTTGCTAGGCTCGCTCCTCCACTTGCTGAGCACACTGCAGTTTTTCTGCTGAGCCCAGAGCTGGCAGCTGGTCCTCACCCTTGTCCATGTGCCAGTGCTTTCATCAACATTTTTCCCGCTCTCTGTGTCCTGGGATATCCTGGGAGTTTAACAGCTTAACCCTCTACTGTCTAGCTGAGCGGCTCTTTATGATAAACGGGAACGTGACAATGGTGTACACGACCTGGTCCAAAACTAAGAACTAAGAGCTCCTTTAACTTTAACTGATGCAGTCAGGAGCTTCTCATTTCTTACACGTGTGAGAAGACGTGTCCTGTGGTCAAGGAAAAGACGTTACTGAAAAGTCCTTCGTTTGGAAATCAAGCTCTCAGAGTCTGGAGGAAGAAAGAAGAGGCGCAGAATCCAAGCTGCTTCAAGTCCATTGAGAAGTTTCCACAGGTGGTGATGGGTTGGGGTGTTGTGTCATCTGCTGTGTTGGTCCACACAGCGTCTACCAGGAGATTGTAGAGCACTTCATGTATAGAGAACCTCTGGGCCATCGTGAAGAGGAAGAGGAGAAACACCCGACCCAACAGATGAGCTAAAGGCTGCTATTAAAGCAACCTGGTCTTCAGTAACACCTCAGCAGCACTACAAGCTGATCGCTAACGTACTGAGAGCATAAATGTTCATCATTTTCAGAATTTCTGTATTGTAAAGCACTTTTATTGATCTTTGGAAATATTGTAATATTTTGAGATACAGAACTTTTGATTTTAATTAACTGTAGGCCATAATCATTAACATTAAAACAAAAAGAATCTGAAATATTTCACTTCTCTTGTAATGAATCTTGAATGTATGACAAGGTCACTTTTAAAAATTAAATTACAAAATAGATCCGTTTTCCACGATATTGTAATTGTGTTTTAGATTCTCTATGAAACGAGACGTCACGTCATCACTGACCTGAGATCATCTACATGTCTGGTTCAGCATGGCAGCAGCAGTTGTAGCCGCAGTCCTCCTCGCTCAGTTTACAGCCCCCTAG
>JAAGKR010009500.1:0-16912 GCA_011419295.1 Clarias macrocephalus | reverse complement strand
TGTCTCAAAGTGTCCTCAGCAGACTTGCATCAAGACACAGAACTATTGGCAGAGTTCATGACAGACCCAGGAGTGGAGCTCATGACTCATGAGACATTGCTGTCAAGCTGTCATTGCAGCAAATGGTGGAAACACCCGCTACTGACATTGTTAATTTTTGTTATTTGGTGCTATCCTTGTTATTGTCTAAATTTTTGGGGTAGTAAATATGAAACTAATGTTAATGGTGGTTCTTTTCATACATTATTAGTAATATCAAAGGGAACTTTTACTTATTTTTGTCACGAAGCAACCGGAGAATGATCAGAAGACTAGCAGTTAGCCCGTGTAGCGTGGATGGTAAACCCAAACGCGGAAGTAGCGCGAACAGGCAGGATAACCACGCGATTTATTATTAGAACTCTCTCACGTAGAGAGCAAGAGTTTACACAATTAAACCCGCGTTCTAACAACACACACTCAATCAAGAAGATAACCCAAGATGGTGAGTACTCACGAAATGGAAGCGATAGCATCTGAGACAGCATGGGTAGACTCAATGACTGAGCAATGTGAGGCGCCATCTTGTTTCCTTTTATGCTTCCTGAAATGCGACCGTATTACTTCCAGGTCCTAGTGCCGGTCGTGTTACGAGTGTGCATGACAGTTTTATTAAAATTCGGAGCAAATAAGAAAACCTGAATATAAATAACAATATCCCTAACTTATTGTGAGTAGTGTATTTCATCAATGAGTGTGTTCTTCCCTAATGGCACAGACATACAGATGTTACTCAACCAGAATTGGACTTCTACTGTTGCGGCACACAACATAAACAGACAGGATCATCAATTAATTTCAATCAACTTGTTTGTGGTGAAATTGGTATATGTCTTTTTTTTCAAAAAGTTTATTGACAAATAAATGTTTGTTATTAAATTAAGGTTAAAAATATTTTTTAAAAAAACAGACGTATGTCAGATTCTCGTCTCCTCATGCGCCGCAGCCCCACCCCCGCGCTTAGCTCTCCATTCACATGCAAGTTTTAAGTCAACGACTGGAACTGCTGCAGACCTCTGTGTCCTGATGTCTTGAAAATTAATCTTTCTGATCTTGGTCATTTAGAAATGCCTTTACTGTACGTGTGGATGGACTGTATTTATCTAATGCTATGTATGTCATGGTAACGTGGAAAGTGAGAATGTGGAAAGTATAAATATATAAATTTAACTAAGGTAAATTAAGGATGTCTTAAAAACATAATGCAGATCAAATATAATACACCTGTCCATAAATAAAAAGGAATATACACTCACCTAAAGGATTAATAGGAACACCATACTAATACAGTGTTTGACCCACTTTCGCCTTCAGAACTGCCTTAATTCTACATGGCATTGATTCAACAAGGTGCTGAAAGCATTCTTTAGAAACGTTGGCCCATATTGATAAGATAGCATCTTGCAGTTGATGGAGATTTGTGGGATGCACATCCAGGGCACGAAGCTCCCATTCCACCACATCCCAAAGATGCTCTATTGGGTTGAGAACTGGTGACTGTGGGGACCATTTTAGTACAGTGAACTCATTGTCATGTTCAAGAAACCAATTTGAAATGATTCGAGCTTTGTGACATGATGCATTATCCTGCTGGAAGTAGCCATCAGAGGATGGGTACATGGTGGTCAAAAAGGGATGGACGTGGTCAGAAACAATGCTCAGGTAGGCTGTGGCATTTAAACAATGCCCAATTGGCACTAAGGGGCCTAAAGTGTGCCAAGAAAAGATCCCCCACACCATTACACCACCACCAGCAGCCTGCACCGTGAAAACAAGGCATGAATCCATGTTCTCATTCTGTTTATGCCAAATTCAGACTCTACCATTTGAATGTCTCAACAGAAATCGAGACTCATCAGACTAGGCAACATTTTTCCAGTCTTCAACTGTCCAATTTTTGTGAGCTTGTGCAAATTGTAGCCTCTTTTTCCTATTTGTAGTGGAGATGAGTGGTTCCCGGTGGGGTCTTCTGCTGTTGTAGCCCATTCGCCTCAAGGTTGTGCGTGTTGTGGCTTCACAAATGCTTTGCTGCATACCTCGGTTGTAACGAGTGGTTATTTCAATCAAAGTTGCTCTTCTATCAGCTTGAATCAGTCAGCTCATTCTCCACTGACCTGTAGCATCAACAAGGCATTTTCGCCCACAGGACTGCTGCATACTGAATGTTTTTCCTTTTTCACACCATTCTTTGTAAACCCTAGAAATGGTTGAGCATGAAAATCCCAGTAACTGAGCAGATTGTCAAATGCTCAGACCGGCCCGTCATGCTCAAAATTGCTTAAATCACCTTTCTTTCCCACTGACATTCAGTTTGGAGTTCAGGAGGTTGTCCTGACCAGGACCACACCCCTAAATGCATTGAAGCAACTACTATGTGATTGGTTGATTAGATAATTGCATTAATGAGAAATTGAACAGGTGTTCCTAATAATCGTTTATGTGAGTGTATTTCACTTAAATATCACAGATTAAAACAAAGAAAGAATATGTGCTGAGCTTCAGTTCATTGTGATGCGGACAAAAGGTCTAGGAAGGAAATGGAGACAATTTTTTGGTATTTTACAAAATCTAAATTTATTCAGTAAATTTATGAATTACATTAAAAAAGTGTCAAATCCAACTATGAAGTCTGATTTAATTGCTATGATTAAACATTTGTATTTTTATTTATTTTATGTTTTGCTGGCGAAATAAATTTTAGACAGATACGTCTGATCGATCTTGTTAATTTGTTTGAAAACACCCAATTCTGCCAATTCTCCCAACAGCGAAACCGTTTTGAAAAATTAACACCTATCATGAATGAAAGGCGAGAAGAGGAATTACAGTATTTGGGGCTTTCAGGTTTTTTCGGAATGCGCTGTCGCGTTGTATATCGCAAGTAGTTATATATATTTGTTTGTTGCATTTCTGGGGGAGTATGTCTGCAGTTATCGATAAATCTGCTCATATCTGTGCGTATATTTATCAGGCATTTGATCAACGGCACTCACTTTCAATTTTTTTTTTGCAAAAAAAAGCGTTTATTATTTAGTGTATATTGAAAGCACATACACACATTCATCATGAAAGATCTATTGTAAAACAAAATAAAATTCACGTTTGCTTCAGCATTCGAAACAATATTGTTTTAGGTTAAGTTATTATACACTTTTGTATTCTTTGTTGTACTTCTCTTTTTGCACATGCACGGGCATCTTTAAATTTGAACAGGAAATAAAAGTGAGCCGGTAGGCACATTATTTTTCATATAACTTAAACAGCTGAATGAAGTTAAATGTACACAATAAATAAATAATTGTGTTTGCTTTAGACTTTGTGCACTCAAGTTTAAATAGCTTTTTCAATGTCTATACTACCATATCATACAGTAGGTAGTCAAGGGGAATGTCTATTACCGCCGCGCTCTCTGTTGCAGCAAAACGGCAACAGCCAAAATAAATCAGTTGCATTTCGTGTCATTCATGACACGCAAAGTGACATTTTCATTCTACGCAGTTTTCAAATATGATTTGAGCTTAAGTCATAAAGAATTCATATGTTGCATCGAAGAAATACTAGTGATGGTAATTTCCACATCTGAGTACTTTATATTCAACAAACATGAAAAAACAATACCAGAGCTATTGACATTTATTGTACAATAATGAGTTTTAAAAAATGGCTAAATGTTGTTTAGACAGACGATCAAGTTAAAAGTTTAATTTTATTTGTACAAAGAATTAACATTTATATGGCATCTGTTTGTATCAGTTTATTGTTATTATTAAAAAATATATTTAAAGACATCAAACATTGATTCCCAGCTGAAGCACAAAAATATAGAAATAACTGCAAAAATAGACTTTCAGAATAGAACAACATTAGAATACCTCAAAAAATACACTCTAAACATGCTGGGTTGTTTCTGTAACCACCGGCTTGGGGTATTTTAACCCAACAACTAGTTATTCTCTGGTTTCTCCAAACGGCCTGCAAAATGTTTGAAATATTACTGTTATTGTTTAGGTGAGATACTGTGTAATATTGAAGCATCTATTTAAAAAATTTCCCCAACAATTTTGGAGATTTGCAAATGCTTCATGTACACTGCCCAACGCAGCCTCACTTCGTAAAGAATTTCTGAAAACTGCCGCTGACTGCGATGTCTCTGTAATTGTTAAAACAGCATAGGTATTTTATTTTGGGTATTTCTAATATTCCTTGAATATAGTTATAGTATGATATATCATGGCTGTGTGACGCATCCTGTACTCTGCGTTCTAGACTCTTTGGTGTTGATTTTTATTTTAAAGTTGTTGTTTTTTTTATATGTTAACTACACAAAGCAGTGTCTTCCACCTGGGAGTTTCTCCAGCATACTGTGTTTTTACTGTGTGATTGATAGACATGAGTCCTCCATCTGTTAAACTTTTTTTTCCCCAATTTTCTCCCTAATTTAGTCGTGTCCAATTCCTCCCCGTCACTAGGGGGCGCCCACATTAAGGCTACTACTACCACTCAGCCGGGACGGCCGAAGACGCCAGCCGACCGCATCTTTTCAAACTGCTCGCGCACCGTTGGGAGCGTCGTAACACACTTGGAGGACAGCGCTATCCGCTCCCTCAGTTGCGCGAGCTCACAGACGCCCCTAACTGGCTGTAGAGCCGTGGTTAATGTGGGAGCACTATGTACCTCTCATCCCTCCCCTCTGAGAGAGCTCGGCCAATCAGATCTCTCTAGATTACAGCACCACCCGGGATTCGAATTAACGATCTCCGGTTGATAGGGCGAGCGATTTTACCACTGCGCCACTCGGAGGCCTTATCTGTAACATTTTTGAGGACAACAGATTTTTCAGCCCACATTTAATCAATAATATTAAAAAAGTTTGATTGTTCTTGTTCTTAAATTTATTTTGAAGTAAATTAAATAAAAATAGTTGAAATAGTAAAATAAATAGTTTAATGGTTTAAATAGTTAAAATAAATTGTTAAAATATTAAGAAGGGGAATGTTTGATGTCATGTGGACATTATAAGATTTATAGTGAAAACTTCTAAATAAAAAGTGGCAGGTGGCATGCCTAAAAATTTATGCAGGATTATTTTTATAGTTTAAATAAAAATGCTTTATTAATTGTGGGCTATTGTTGTTTAATTGCAATATTTGTTAATTTAATTTAAATTAGGTTGGGCTCGGGGGTTGATCCGGCATCGTAATTCTCCTCTTTAATTTACTACATAGTCTAATCAACGCTCAACAGCACGAATAACGTTTTCCAGAGTGCAGAGGAAATTTGTGGTACTAAATAATATTTATGCAGTATAATCAGAGCCTCTTATTCCTATTTATTGTAGGTTGTTGTTTTAGTGTTCCTGTGTGTGTGCTTTACAGTGTCAAATAAATGCAAATAATTCAACCCTCACCAGGTGTGAAT
The DNA here is from genome assembly GCA_011419295.1 of Clarias macrocephalus. Lineage (NCBI taxonomy): Eukaryota > Metazoa > Chordata > Actinopteri > Siluriformes > Clariidae > Clarias > Clarias macrocephalus. Next base: position 11,455 of record JAAGKR010009500.1, on the reverse strand, counting down.
CAGCCGTTCTCACCTACAGTATACAGATGTAGCCACTCAAAACTACCAGGGTCAAGCAACTGGCATGTGAATGGCTTATGGCTGGCGTGTGGCTGCCGTTATCCCCCCTCCCTCTCCTGCCAGAAAGGCGCGTCAAGATTTCACAGTAAACACGCCTCATTAAAGCCTTATTTATTTATTTACCGGGTGCCACCAGTAGTTGACGATTTGTTCTCAAGAAGACATTAACAGAAGCCATCAATTTGGCTGCTGAGTAGCAATCATGTGATTTTAACCTTCCTCACCCCCGCCGGACTGATGCTAGCAAACTGCAATATGGAGATGAAGATGACAGTTTAATGGACTTTTTATTCATGGTAAGTCGGGATTTTTTTTTTCATATAAAATTTGTTTGGGTTAGTTTACAGTTTGGTTCCCGGTTTATTTATTTATTTTTTATCGGATTTTGAAAATCACTGGCAGTGCCAGCAGCGGTCAGGTGTGACTTTACGTAATTTAATCATCTGGAGTTAAAGCTTACTGTCAGTGTCACAAACTTACAATGGCACTCTTCCCCTCAAAAAGACGCTAAAACTTCGGAAATACTATTAACTTCGGTATTACAGAGGCTGCACTATCCGAGAAACTGATTAATATAGAGTTTTGTGAGCTCAGGGTATTTTTATAAGAAGAGTGTTTGTGTCCTCTGAGTCCTGACTGAGTGTTCTCTGGATTTAGATAAATTCAGCATTTATTTATTTTTGGGTAAGAGTTAATCTGCAGGTTATTTCTGTGACTGGAATATAATGTCAGGCTGTCCATGAGGGACACAAGCTGGAGTTAGGCGTACTGGAGCTAGCAAGATAAAAACTCATAACCATGTCTGTCTTTTCCCCACTCCGGTCGTGACTTGTACACGGTAGCGCGAGCGCTTAGGTAACCAAAGTTGGATAAAAACCCTGTAGCATTTAACAGTTAGTAGGAGTACGTAAGCAGTACGGCTGCTTCAATATTATGTTATAGTTTGGCTTCAGAGTTGCACTAATGCTCATATACAAATGTTACATCGCTTAATTATTTGTATGAAACTGCATTAAGTAAATTCCCATTAATTTAATGCAGACAGGCAATGGCTAATGCTAACAGAGTTCAATGGTTTATTTACATTCCAGAATTCTTAAAACTGTATTTTACACACTCTGGTGGTATATAGGCTTATTAGTGTATTTTTTTTCTTCAAAAATAGATATTCTGTCAGGTTTATTTATCTTTGTCTTTAGTAAAATCAATTGTTCTTCTTAACCAGAGCTCTGCAGTGGAGGATTGAGTCAGAGGGGTGACGGCTGGCCTTTTGGAGCTACTGGAGGAGCATGTAGAACCTGGAATCCTTGAGGGCCTGGGTGACTGTGCACCAGTTTTAGGATGATGTTTGGTCTGGTCTACACATTGGGGAAACAAAGACTTAAACTGTTCCATCTTTGATAGTTTTTAAAAATGGATACTTTAATAAAATAAAAAATAAAAAAAAAACAGATAGAGACTGATAAGCAGCTGGTGTTAACCGGGTATTTTACTGACCTTTAAGCAAAATACAACTTCTGTTCACCTGCTTTATACAAATTACTGTTTTAACTTCGGCTAGTTTTGGAAGAATAAAGTTTTTTATGTCATGTTTGTGTGTTTTAATTGTTTGGGTATTGTTAGGCCAATTTGTTTTGATAAAGAAAATAATAATAACATTTACTTGAACCAGCTACATCAATAGGCTAAAATAGAAGACAACTTTGGTTTAAATAGTCAGACAGTTGGGCTATAAAATAAATAATAATAATTATTATTATTATTATTATTTTTGGTCATAGAAACAAACAAAATCAACCATTGAACACTTGATCATATGTATCTATGCTATTTTGTACTTATGTGACCCATATGTATTTTTTCTCAGTATAAATAAATGCTTTGGGTTTTAAGAACCAGTGGCGGCCGGTCAATACGGGGCGCAGGGGCGCCGCCCCCCCTAAAGTTAGGCAGAGAAGAATGCTCCTTTAACATGTAATTATGTAACATAATAATTATTTATTTTAATAATGAAATAAAGTCATTTAGTCACAAAATTCCACTGTATTTCTTAATATAAATTATTTGCAGTTAAAAAAAAATCTAAATTGTATTACGTCCATTTGTGTTTGTGTACGTGGGGCGCCGGACAAACAAGTGTCTATGTAGGCACGTCAACTTTTGAAAAGCATGTGACTTGAGGCTGAGCTCTGATTGGATTTTGTCAAATTATCCTGGGTCGCAGCACTGTGCGTCCTGAACCCTCTCTCTTTTGTTCTTAGCGAATCAATATCGTTTTTAAATATTTGGGCTCATGTGATTGGACCATTCTCAACAAGTCTTTTTCAGCACTTCTTATGACAAGCGGAGCTGCTGACTGGATGCGATGTGAGTCATGCCTTTATTTTATGCTAGTAGTAATGATGCTTAATCACCTGATAAATGGCTATTTACAGGCAAGTATTAAAAGTTTAATTTAAATTTTGTTTGCGCTCCCCCCAAAAATTTTTGCACCGGCCGCCACTGTTAAGAACTACATCAAAAGAACAAAGACAAAGGAGAAGTGGAACATGAGAAACCTCAACAGAGAATGTACTATTACATGGTGCTAATTGCTCTGTGTTTCTTGGGGGGGGATGAACTGCAGTACAGTTGGAATGCAGGACAATGCAGTTGTATTTGAGTATTATTCTGTAATGATGTCCATTACAAAAAATAACTGCAGTTTCTGGGATAAAAACTGCAGTTTTACTGCACTGCCTGAAATCAAAGTGGTCGCGTAAATACGGTGTGACGCTTTGCGCCGGATAGCAGAGGGGAAAAAAGAGCTCAGAGCCAAGAATAACATTCAGCACAAAACCTTTTTCGGTCTTTTTCAGTGTCACAAAATTATAATACAAATCATAAAGTAAAAGTAAAGAAAATGGTAAAAGAGTAGAGTGTTTGGGGGGTGAGAAGTGTAGTAATATGTGAAGTATGGAGGGTAGGAACCTTTGTGAGGGACACAGAGTTACACAGGGGGGGAGTCAAATAAAAGTGAGCCGAGTTGACGTACATATGTGGTGGTCTCTAATCTTTTGGATACGTATGCCTCCGATTTATAAAATGCGGCCAACTGAACATGGTGTCAGAAGTTGAATAACTTGCGGTAATACGCGACTAAACAGTGCAACGCATGGCAGTTTATCACGCGAAGTTCGGCAGGTAAAGAGGACAGGCTGGAATTGCGGCTAGCGCGCACGAGGCGGCACTGTCAACATGGCTCAGTTTCAAGTCTCACCACCAGAAAAGTTTACTTTTATAGCTGACGAGTGACCCAAGTGGATTAAGCGATTTGAAAGATTTCGCATTGCGTCTGGATTAGAAACAAGCGGAAGAGAATCAAGTGAATGCACTGATCTACACTATGGGGGAAGAAGCGGAAGATATTCTGGTCTCTCTACACTTAAGCCCTGTGAAAGCGAGTGAGTACGACACAGTTAAAAGTAAACTAGAGGCTCACTTTGTAGCTCGAAGAAATATAAGTTTTGAAAGAGCTAAATTTAATCAGAGGCAACAAGAAACAGGCGAATCAGTAGATAGCTTCCATACAGCTCTGCATTGCCTAGCAGAGCATTGTGGTTATGGAGCCCTGCATGATGAGATGGTGAGAAACAGACTCGTGGTGGGACTGATGGATGCAGAGTTGACTTTAGAAAAAAGCTATCAACAAGGCTCGACAAAGCAAACAGGTGAAAAAGCAGATATCTTAAAATGGATATCTCCAACACTCAGCTTGATAGTGTGCAAGTGGGACAGCGCAGTAGTGTGCATGCAAAGAGAAGTGGCAAGATGAAAGGCAGGCATCCAGTTAAGAAACCCCTGGAGGGAAAACAAACACAATGTAAGAGATGTGGAGATATTAGAGGACATAATTATCAACAATGCCCAGTGAGAGAGGCAGTATGCAACCGTTGCAGAAAGAAAGGTCACTACGCAAGGGTTTGCAAAACAAAAAAAGCAGGTGAAGCTAATGTAGCTGCAGTGACTGAAGACAGTGATGATGGGGTGGCGTTCCTGAGTACTCTATCAGAAGACACCGAAGGCAGTGTATGGAGAACTAAAATAAAAGTGGACAATCACAAAGCATTGTTCAAAATAGATACTGGAGCTGGTCTCACAGCTATTCATTCAACACTGTACACTCAGGGTCATTTTGGAAAACTGTCAAAAGCAACAAAGATTTTGTATAGGCCAGGAGGGACACTGCTAAAAGTAAAAGGAAAGTTCAGCACCACTCTTAATAAGAATAACAGAAGCACGAAAGAAGAGATTTATGTCGTGGATGGGCTGCGCACACCATTGCTAGGAGGGCTGGCTGCCATGGCACTGAAGCTCATAGCCAGACTGGACAGTATCAGCCTAGATTCTAAATGGAAGGTGAGTACAACATTGTACTGAAGCCTGGAGCAAAGCTGGTCTCTATCTCAATGCCCAGACGCATATCTCTACCTCTTCTACCAAGAGTTAAAGAGGAGCTCTGTTATATGGAACAGCAAGGGGTCATCTCCAAGGTGGAAGAGCCCACAGAATGGTGTGCACCTATAGTAGTAGTACCCAAACCTCGGGTAGAGTTCGTATACGCACTGACCTGACAGAACTGAATAAATTGGTATTGAGAGAAAAACACCCTCTCCCATCTGTTGAACACACCTTAGGACAACTTGCTGGAGCCCAGGTGTTCTCCAAGTTGGATGCCAATGCTGGATTTTGGCAGATTCCATTGTCAAAAAAATCTTCACTGCTAACTACATTTATAATGCCATTTGGGCGGTATTGCTACAACTGTCTATGTTTTGGTATCTCATCAGCACCAGAACACTTCCAAAAACGCATGTATCACATCCTAGAAGGTCTGGAGGGAGTCCTGTGTCAGATGGATGACATACTCATCTGGGGAGCGACCCAGACAGAACATGACGAGAGGCTGCGGAAGGCATTGTTTCGACTACAGGAGGCGGGAGTGACGCTCAATGATCAATGTGAGTTTTCAAAAAGCATGATAAAGTTCCTGGGACAAGTTATTCAGGCATCTGGGGTCAGCGTGGACCCTGACAAGGTGAGCGCTGTCAAAGCAATGGCAGAACCCAAAAATGTGAGTGAGGTGAGGCGCTTCCTGGGGATGACAAATCACCTGGGGAAATTCTTGCCTCACCTGGCAGAAAAAAACTCGCCCTCTCAGGGATCTTCTAAAAAAGTCCAATATGTGGGCCTGGGGACCAGAACAGCAGCAGGCCTTCAATATTATCAAGGAAAAACTGACAGCACCTCCTGGTATGACCCAAATGCTGAAACGCTTGTCTCCGCTGATTCATCTTCATATGGAATGGGAGCTGTGCTTCTGCAGCGACAGAAAGACACAGACTGGAAACCTGTAGCATATGCATCGAGAGCCCTCAGCAGTACAGAACAGCGATATGCTCAAATTGAAAAGGAAGCATTAGCCACAACATGGGCCTGTGAGAGGTTTGCAGAGTTTCTTATTGGGAAAAACTTCCATATTGAGACTGATCACAAGCCACTGATCCCTCTGCTGGGTTCAAAAAGTCTTGATGAACTACCACCTCGCATACAGCGTCTACGCATTCGACTCATGAGCTTCTCTTACAATATTTCACATGTAGAAGGTAAAAATATTTCCAATGCAGATGTGCTCTCCAGAGCTCCTGTCAGCAACACGGCAGAAGGTTTACAAGAGGAGGAGATCAATTTATTCAGTAATAGGAAGTCTCCCTGCTACTGAAAAGAGACTCAGAGAAATACAGTCACATCAGGAGAAAGACACTATACTCCAGCAGCTGAAAAAATACTGCACAGAAGGCTGGCCAGACAAATTTTCTATTGAAAGAGCATCCCAACCCTATCTGCCATTCTCAGGTGAGCTCACGGTTCAAAACGGTCTATTACTTTATGGCTGCAGAATGACGGGAAAAAAAAAAAGTTTGACTGTTGAAAAGATGTAACTTTGTTATTTCTAGAGATTCCTTCACTGTTTGCACTTTTGATGTTACCAGTGTTACGTGAGTAGTGGCCAGGGATTTAAATTGTTTAAAAGGCTACTTTAATCATTTAGATGGAATAAGAAAGTCAGGTTACAAAAAAAAAAAAAAAAAAAAAAAATGTGGTTACATTTGAAATGTGTATAGGTTTGCATGTTGCACTTATTGAAGAGGCTTACAATAATGTTATTGTTTTTTCATACTCCGAAAGGGGGATGTAGTAATATGTGAAGTATGGAGGGTAGGAACCTTTGTGAGGGACACAGAGTTACACAGGGGTGGAGTCAAATAAAGGTGAGCCGAGTTGATGGACATATGTGGTAGTCTCTAATCTTTTGGATACGTATGCCTCTGATTTATAAAATGCGGCCAACTGAACAAGAAGCACACCTGAGCTCCTACTCCATTCTTTCCTTCTCATGCACACACCTCCACACACTGGGGGGAGGGATGGCAACTCTTAAAAGGGCAACATACAGGGGTTGGACAATGAAACTGAAACACTGGCCAGTTTAGTGTTGGAGGTTTCATGGCTAAATTTGTCCAGCCTGGTAGCCATTCACTGATTGCACATTCCACCAGTAAGAGCAGAGTGTGAAGGTTTAATTAGCAGAGTAATAGACAAATTGTTGGTGCGCTTCTCGCTGGTACATCTGTAACCGAGACAGCATGTCTTTGTAACATTTTAAGAGCCTATAAGGTATAAGAAACAAATGAAAGCAACCATTGAACACTTAATCATATGTATTTATGCTATTTTGTACTCATGTGACCTATATTTATTTTTTTTCTCAGTATAAATAAATGCTTTGGGTTTTAAGAACTACATCAAAAGAACAAATACAAACTTAGGAGGAGTGGAAGGTTAGAAACTCCAACAGAGAATGTACAAACTATTACATGGTACTAATTGCTCTGTGTTTTTTGGGGGAAATCTTTCGACTCGATCTTTCGGCGCGCAAATGCGATTGCGTTAAAGCCAACTGATAAATCCAGGAGCTCGCACAGACATACTTCCCCATCCAAAAACACACACTCACATGTGGCACTTTAACCATTTTTGTCTGTACTTTTTGTCCTTAATTGAAATATATCAATACAATAATAATTTACATGATAACCTGAGTGCAGAAGGATCTGAAGGGGCTTGTCTCTGTTACACCAAGACTTTGATACGTTCACAGTAAATTGGCCATAGACATTGTTTATTTTGCTGAACAGGTCGTAGTTGATAACGTAATAATCTTTGTATGATATAATGATTCGTGGCATGAATCCACACAAAGCGCTTCAGTTTCAAATAATCATTCAATGCTGAACACAGACAGCAAAAAAGCATGATAATAATCATAATAACAATAATCATCATGCATTTGCTGTTTATGTCCAGCACTGAATAATTATTTGACCATGAATGGCTGAAATAAAGCTGCTCACATCATGCTTTCACTTTTAAAAAATGCAGCGTTTATTCAGCAAGTATATTGTATATTTGTACTGTGTTGTTTTTCTGGGGTACTGATTTTACATTTTGTCTGCTTTGCAAAAGTCACCCCTCTTTATGTTAGATAAATATTATGTCTGAAACAAAGCTGCTTGTATCGGCTCAACGTTTTGATCAACGGGGAGGTGAACGGGGAGATGAACGCGCGTGCCAATATGAGAGATTTATAAGAGATTTCTCTTCCCTCGAAATACAACAAACACAAATTTATACTCGCTGAATAAGCGCTGTCTTTGCTGTGCTGTGCGAAACGCACACCGATCTGGGCTGCTTTATTTCAGTCATAATATACTAGCATATTATTGCTGTGTAGTGGATCACGCACAAACTCTCGTGGGCAAGGCTTTCTCTGAACACGCCGTTTTAACAGGGATGGGGTTAAGTGTAACAAAGACGGACTCCACAAGAGGGTAAGTAACAAGATGAGTGATTTTATTTCAGTTCAGAGACACGAAGCACATTGCTAGCTGTGAGTGGCACAGAATGAATACGTATCAATAGAGGGGTTAGAATAAACAAAAACGGTTCACGTTTCTCCTTACGGCGAAAAGGAGGAAAGTCGAGGCTCCAAACCGACAACACCCGGAGAGGAGTAAATACCGCACACAACGGTGATACCACGACAGGAGCCTGGAGAGGATGACTGGAGTACCTTCTGGGAACAAGAGCATAGGTAAGTCACTATTTTAAAGAGAATCTTCTTACGTGATGTAGGAAGTTGAGTCCACTTTCGTAACTACGAGCCCAGACTCTGACTGAGGCACGGTGTGTGGTCTTTATGGGTTTCTGCTGATTGGAAACAGGTGATGGTGATTAGAACTCCGGAGATAAAGAACGCGATGTGGCGCACACACTTTTTCTGATGTACACTCAGAGTTTTCTGGCTATGCGAGTGTTACACATGATAAAATATAAAAGCTTACTGTGTTAACATTACCTTTCCTTAAATTTGAGGCAAATAAAAAATGCCTATATTTATTTAAAATTCTGAATTTGCACTGTAATTTTAGTACTGTTATTGTAAATTCGTTTAATGTTTCAATTGTATTTTATAAGGTGCTACTGGGATGTAAAATGCAATTTGTTAAAATGTTTTCATTATTTATTAAAGAACATTATGATGATCATAACAGCCTACTGCATTTAATTCTTATAATAACGCAAAATACATCGACATCTGCTGACGCAGTAGCACATCCTGACAATGTTTGAATTTTATGGTAATTTAGTTTCATTTATTTCAGTTAATAAATCTACTACAAATTTAAAGAACACAAAGTATAAGATGACACAAAACCCAACATGCATAGCTTTTCTAATTACACGTGATAAAAACAAAAGGCTCACTGTGTTAACGTTTACTTTGCTTAAATTTGATCCTAATAAGATTTAATCTAATTTAAATTCTACATTTGTACTGTAATTTTAGTACTGTGATTATGAATTCGCTTAATTACAATGTTTCAATTGATTTTATCCACTACTACATGCAGGTCTAAAGGAGAATTTATTTCCTTGAGAGAATGAACTAACACCTGAGGGATCAGTCTATAGTTATATAGCGCCACTCAGGGGTAAAAGCCAGCAAACGCACAAACCCAAATGCTGCCACCGTCAGGCGCAGCGGTAAAACTAGAATACTGCTTGAGAACCATATGTATATTTGTGTTTAATACTGTTTTATTACAGTTTGTAATTTGTCAGGAGGCAGTGTTAGGACCTGAGGACTGTTGTGATGTGCTCAGATTTTCCGGTTCTAGTCAGAATTCTGGCAGCAGCATTCTAGATGAGCTGTAGCTGTCTAATGGTCTTCTTGGGAAGGCCGGTGAGGAGACTATTACAATAATCCACTCTGCTGGTGATGCATGGACAAGTTTCTCCAAGTCATGATTGCAAGAATTGAATGTTTTGTTTCCAATGTTTTTGAGATTATCGTATGCTGATTTAGTTACTGCTTTGACATTAATACTGAAACTAAGGTCTGTCTCCAGAATCACCCCAAGATTCTTAACTTGATTTTTAGTTGTTTGACCCCTAGAGTGAAGGTATGCATTCACCTTCAGAGCTTCATCTTTGTTTCCAAATGCAATGACTTCAGTTTTTTCCTTGTTTAACTGAAGAAAAAATCGGCACAGCCAACTGTTAATTTAATCAATGCACTGGCAGAGGGAGTCTATGGGGCTATAATCATTTGGAGATAAGGCTAGGTAAAGCTGGGTATCATTAGCATAGCTGTGATAGGCAATTTGGTTCTTTCTCATTATCTGACTTAGTGGGAGCATATACAGGCTAAACAGGAGCGGTGCAAGACTCGAGCCTTGTGGGACTCCGCGTGTCATGGACGTCCACTTAGACTTATGCTCTCCTATACTAACATAATAACCTCTCCCTTCTAAGTATGACCTGAACCATTTGAGTACCATCCCAGAAAGTCCGACCCAGTTTTCCAGTCTTTCTATTAGTATGTTATGATTGACAGTGTCAAACGCAGCGCTAAGATCTAGCAGTACCAACACTGATATTTTTGCCAGAATCAGAATTTAAACAAATATCATTTATTATCTTTATGAGAGCTGTCTCTGTACTGTGATGCACTCGGAAGCCAGATTGAAAACTGTCCAGGTATTCATTGGAGTTTAAGTGGTTGTTCACCTGCAGTATTTTTAATGTAGACAGAATGCTCAATGCATTCTCCACAATTAATACGTAGGGTTTCAACTCTGGGTCAGAGGTGAATCGAATCTTTAACGATTTGGGTTAATTTGATTAAACTGAACAAAATTTATACAGTTATAAATTCATACACCTAATCATCTATCCGTCCAGCGTTTAGCACGATTTAGCGTATCTTTCCAATTCTGTTTATCCCGCGGCCGACGATGATAATACAAAATCAGGTATTTAGCAATTTATGAGCAAGGTAAGATTTGGGCAAATGTTTAAATTTTAAAATACATGACCAAGACAACAGTTCTTTATAAAGAAAAAAGAATTTATTGAACTAATATTGAACTATTATTGAACTAATATTGAACTTTATTGAACTAATGGAAAAACAAGATGGCACCGGTGAGATTGGCTGCCGTCACGACTGCTCCGACCTACTTTACCTTGTTTTCGTTTTTTAAGTTAACTTTTAATAATTTTAATCCGGCTAATTCGCCACCATTGAGTGCATTAGGTATGATAGAGATACTCTTATTTCTATTGGTATACAATGTACTCACAATTCGACGTTTTTGACTCCGGATCCGAGCTGGCCGAGTGAGATCCTGAGGGAAAACAAAGGACGCGACGCGAAGCGGCGGCCCCGAGGGAAATGAGCCGGCATCAGGAACAGGCTGAGAGCCCGTGCACACCGCACACCTCTGCCTAGCATCCTGCTCGCCAATGTCCAGTCACTGGAGAACAAGCTCGATGACCTCAGGGCCAGGATAAAGTTCCAGAGAGACATTCGGGACTGCAATCTCTTCTGCTTCACCGAGACATGGCTGAACCCAGCGGTGCCGGACCACGCCATCCAGCCGGCCGAGTTCTTCTCGGTTCACTGCATGGACACGGGACTCGGGGAAGACGAGGGGAGGCGGCGTGTGTTTAATGGTGAACAACAGCTGGTGCAGCAGCGCGAGCGTTGTTCCTCTCGCACGCTCCTGCACGCCCAACCTGGAACTACTGACTATCAAGTGTCGTCCTTTTTATCTTCCTCGGGAGTTTACATCAGTCATAATCAGCGCCGTTTATATTCCGCCACAAGCGGACACGGACACTGCCTTATGCGAGCTGCATGAGGCTCTCACACAGCACCAAACACAACACCGGGACGCTGCGCTTATTGTGGCGGGGGACTTTAACAGTGCCAACCTCAAACGCACAG